>DWON01006243.1:0-14061 GCA_018251015.1 Phocides pigmalion okeechobee
CTAATTGTTAGTTTTTGCAACTAGGTAATGACTGGATGCATGTATGAAAGAAAAATAATGTAAGTAAATATAAACTCAGTCAAGCGAAGCTGGGCTCAGTCGCTAGTTGATTATATTTGTATCACTAACTGCATGCAAACGTTTTTAAATTTACGCATATGACCTCCTTAATAAAAAAAATAACTTTTTTAATGTGCGAAGAGTAGGAAACGAGCATGCAGTCCATCTGATAAGTGGGTTACTGCTGCCCATGGACTCAACATACGACTTCAAACAGGGCTGAAGTTTTAATAAGTACTAGCAATTAGTTGCACTGTATTAGCTATGAAAATACATTTAAATTGTAACAATTTAACATTCAGTGGGGAGTGGGGGTCAATTACAAACAAAAAACAAAGTTGGTCTACAAGAAACATGTTTAGGAAGCTCTGATGTACTGATATCTGATCTTATCATTAAAGATTGATACCCGTTACCCAAACACCCAGTAGATATATTTCTATATCAAACTAAATTTAGTTAAGTATTGTACGGATTGTACACCAGAATATGTACATTTGACGTGCAGCTAATTTCCATTAACATTGTCTGAGCTTACTCATGCTTTAAGTCACAAAATTTTAGCAATTTTATCATTGTTAGTGTCAAGTTCCATTCTGTGTAATGTGAGTAACTGTGTACGCATTGTCTCACGCTTGTCCGGGCTTAAATTCTGGACACGTAAGGCCTCAGGAAAGTCCTGATAGGTTTAGTAAGTCCGCCAATGCTAATTTACGTTTTTAATGAACGTGCTGTCCATTTATTTATTTTTGAACAGGAGCAAACGAGCATTCTCGCCACCTGATGTTAAATGGACTCTGTTGTCCATCTACGTCCAATCTCAAAAAAGACTAAAGTCCTACTTGACATGGCACACTGCGTTGCTACTCTTGAGGACTGAGATTGTAGCCTCGTTTGTAAGTGTAGTTAGCAATCGCACTTCTCCAAACGAAAACAAGAATTGCTTTACGGCGGATTATGAGAGCAGTCGTGATACCTCCCGTGTTGAACTGTTGTTCTACTATCTTGAAAAAACCGTTTGATTTTAAGTAGTAATTCCCGCTAATGAATACCTGTAAGCAACATCAAATAGATCATACATATGTCCTACCTGAAGTTAATAGCAAATTCGTTGCGATTTCTGAAGACTAAGATAGTCTCCTCATAACAACACCTTTGCACCAAAACGAAACTTGAATTAGTTATAAATGAACTTCTATGAAAAAATATATAAAATACTTGCATATATTGAAATATTATACCAATAACAGGATACAGAACAGAAAATAATCAGTCTCTCTACTCATTTTATATGACGCCTACAAAAATGAAAAAGCAAGAAATTTTAATTCACAATTGCTATAACACTTTCACTAGGAACTTTGACACTATTTTACACTATATATATATATAAATTCCGTCGAAAATGTATTATGTTCTGTAGATAAAGTTAGTTTCGAACTGTTCGTTCGTGCATTTTGCATTGGTTTATATCTGAGTCACTCATTATGTTCTATCGAATAGCACAAAAGGCAAAACTGGATGAAATTGGTTGTTCACGATCGCCGGAAAAGTACGTCCATAGCGGAAACATTAATAATGTTTTGCTCATTCTATTTAATTCAAGCCGAGCTATTAATCCTTTTAAAACAAGCGGGAACTCGTTTAGCAGAAGCTAAAGTATATTTATTTATAAGATTTAGATAGTTTTACAACATATACCTTATCTTTGTCGCCCACGGGAAGGTTTTTTTGTTTTAGAAGAACAGAAAAAGTGCTTGCATGTTATCAGATGCTAATAATTACAAAATATGGACATAGATATCTAACTTCAAACAGGATATAAGCCTTAAGGTCATGTGAGGTAGATGTTTACCTACTGATGAGTACTAAGGTTGCCTCGTTTGCAAGTGTAGCCGGCAATCTTATCTCACTAAAAATATACAAGAGTTGCTTCACGGCGGATTGAATTGAGAGGAGGGTTGGTACTTCCCCGGTTGAAATGTAGTACTGCCACACACGGACAAAGTCGCGATTACAGCTAGCGTTATAATAAATTCGTGGATTACTTGCGAGTTCTGTTTATTTCAGGCCTACACTTGCACGTCCTTTTTACGTCATTTGAACTATTTTAGACACGCCATATATCTTTTTTATACCTATAATATTATGAAGTGTACAAAGTATACTCAATCTTTTTACTGTGTACCGGATACTCGCGATTAACGATTTTCGATTGCCGATATTTGAACCAGTTGCATGGCTCGTGGTCAAGTGGTCGCATTTTTATTTATTTATACACACAAGTACAAACTCACCATATCGTTAAGTATTTAATTCACACACACACGCACGCACGCACACACATACACACGTGTGTACACACACTAACCATATCATTATATTTTTTAATTCATACACACATAAAATTCTTAAAGAGTCTTTTCTCATCACAAATCAAAGTTCGTGCAAAGATACATTCATACGATCGTGACCGCGGTTTATATGCGACGCTTACGAGTTGCTAAGGGATGAGCCCACAAATAGAACAATTACGTAACGTAGCCCTCCCCAGTGATTGTTTGATTACACGGCAACGGTATCCTTACACTGTTGTCATTATTAACGACTAAAATAGATTCTACAACTGATTGTAACGATTAGAGAGGGCAGAGATATTTAAAATCGTTTTATCATGATAAATGGCAATGCATTAGCATGTCCGGCAATATAACACTTTGAAATAAATAAAAGACATTTCTGGCATAAATATAAATCTTTATTGCAAAAGAACAAATAAGTGTGAATAATTACTCAACAATTGAATAATTTCACATTAATAGGAATTAGCTATTATTGTCCCAATTTTTATGAAAATAAATATTTTATTATTAATTTATTTATTGAACTCGAGTACAGATTATTAAATAATATATATTATAGAATTAAACGTCGGGCTGGTTTATTGTACCCAGTAGATATAAAATCTCGCTGGTATATTTTTATATATATTTATTTTTAGTAACTGTTTTGTTTTTGTTGTTTATTTGCTGTAGATCTTGTTTTCGTAAATAAAGTTATTATTATTATAAATAATAATTTGAAATGTCTCATCCCTAAATTCCTATCTCTATTTCCCTTCCCGGGGTGAAAGGCGTGCTAAGTGCTTAGTACGTCATGATCGGTGCCTGGGATTTGCCCTGGGGGTGAGTGGCTGCCACTGGCGGAGTGGCGGACGTGTGCGCGTACGTTCCCATGACTTCGTGCTGGAGCGCGGTGGAACCTCCGTCAGGTTTTTAGTAGCTTAGAGTACAAGCTAACCTTCTGTCGGCCCACTGGCGGAAGGTACCCGTTCCGGGTTTACCGGGTTTTCGGGTCCGTCCCTACTGTTATAAAAAAGTGAAGCGCTGTTCGTTCGTTCGTATTTCCTTAAGAAGTATACCTATTATTATTAGTATATACTTATTTATTCTACGCCAAATTTTACCAGGCTTTTTAGGTTAATTTCCATTATGTGGTCCATAGGTTGAAGAAGTTATTAATATCTGGTGGTCCACATGTCCGTTTCCTACTCTACTTACACATGGATTTTTTTGCGGGAGCACGAGGGAGCACGTAGTCCCCCATAGGAAATTTAGAAAAATATGAAAATTAAAAAAAAACATAAAATCTAAAAAGAAAACAGTTTTGGTAACCATTGCAAAAAATTTATAAAAAAATAAAAATATGGACTTACAACTTTCGAGAATTAGTGTAACCTCAAACACAAGAAAAAAGGGCAGTACTTAGATATACATGAAGAATAAAGTTGATTATGTCCATTAGTAGCAATCATTTACTTAATATGTGGGCTGCACGCTTGATTAGTAATTTAATTTCATTAAAATATCTAGTGGGTTTTCGTAGCATAAAAATAAATTAGCTGGCCAGTGATTGCTATACGACCTACATCAGTCTCTTGACGGCACTGATCAAATCGAATCAAATCAAATCATTTACGAGTATACCCATTTAATGTGGTAAGTGAACAGATGGTTATAATTTTATTTAACTTTAGTTATTACTAGATAATATGGTATGTAATTAAATATTATAAAGACAAAAGTGTAAACCGCCTCCGGTCAGGTAGACCGATAACATGAAAATACTAAGGGGGACCATTACAATCAGAAGGCACACGTCTGATTGCCAGCATTGCCAACATAGCACTTACGGTGCTAGATTTAGCATTATTTTTCGGTACAAACAATAAGCACTAAGCACCAATCAGTAAATCTACCACTAAATATCAGACATTCCGATTATTATTTTCTGATTACAGCAAAACAAAGCGCACCAACGCGGGGAATAACAAAACGTTTTAGTTTTAAATAATTTAGCAACACGCTTGAGCAAGGGATTCCCTCAGGTCTAAAAGATTTCCTCGGTTGTAAGGGTAGTCTGCAACCATACTTCTCCAACCGAAACAGAAGCCTCTTCAAGGCGGATTATGATTGCAGCAGTTGTATCTTCTAAAGCTAACTGTAGTTCCACCAATTAAAACTTCATATCATATCTTACAGCCCTACAATCTTGTCATGATTCTCTTTATCTGTATAATTTTCATGATCAACAAGCAGACAAAGAGATTCCTTAGCAAATTACTTGATTACTCCTTAATCCAGTCCTGCTGACATTTTCTAGATTGAACACAATACCTTAATACTACTTATCAGTTGATAGAACTTGACATCGTTGTTAGCTAGTTACTCAAAGGAAGTTTCTTGTTATATCAATTCTAATTTTATATGACTTAGAAAGTTTTGTTCATCTCTCTATCCTATCCTTCCATTGCAAGATCTAAATGTTTGAATTGTGTCATTTTACAGATCCTTTAAGAGATTGTTTTAAACAAAAAAATATTATATATATTCGTAATATGTATAACTGTATTAATTTCAAATATTTGTATATGGTATGCCCATGTGGCAGGAATATGGTGGACAATGTGTAATGTTCGAACTGTATATCGCTTCTTTGCTTCAATAATGTGACAAGTTTGAAAACTCAAGTTTTTATTTTTATTTGATAATTGAATTCTCCGTGTTTGATTTGAGATAGTTAAGGTGTTAAATTGTATACATAATCTACAATAAAGGTAAAAAAAAAATAACGTAAAATATTTTTTTGTATGTTAAAAAATGCTCTACAGTAAAATTGTGTTTTTTAAGATAACACGTTATTGAAGCAAAGAAGCGATATTTATGTATAAACCTACTTATATTCCAGAATAAAGATATTTGATTTATTTTTGGACCATGAGCCCAACGTTTTTTATACTAATAGAGTAATTAGCAAGTGTACCGACCACCTACTTAATTGCTGTCTGCGTGTACAAGCAAACTCGAACAGAATTGAACATCTACATATATGCAGTTGAAGATCGATGCATTACAATACCTAAGGACTGAGATGATGCTTCGATCGTGAGTCAGAAGACATGTATTCTCTCATCCAACACATTAGAAATTCATAATACATAACAAGATTTTTACAAGAAAGTCGAAAATGTATATAAAGAAAGGTAATTATATAAAACTCCCTGTGCTATGAGAATTGTTAGTGAACATTATTGTGTAAAAAATTTTTTTTTAAAAGAAGAGAAATCTAAATTCATTTACAATAATAATAATTACAAATCTAACATAGAATACCGTAAAACTAATTATGATAAAAACTTAACTTAAAAAATTTAAAGGAAGTTCGCGCCCATGCGTCATGGTGCCAAGAGCCTGACCCTGAATAGCCATTGGAATTCTCTGTGCGAGATATGAACCGGCCCTTTTGTCACCGGCAGCGTTTAGCGTGTTAGTAATTAATCGATTTTTTTCCAAATTTACTTAAATAACATATTTTTTTAAACCTCATACAACCTTCTACACTCATTTTTGTTTCCATGGACTCTTCATGATCCTTGAAACTCGATATAGGCCACTTTGCAAATCCGCTAAAAATTGCATTATAACCCCTTATTGATGAAATCGCCGTATAAACCCTTATTAAGGATTAGACTACTAGAATAAAAGGTACCGTAGAGATCTATTTCTTCTATGTGACACGTAGGTAGCGTGATTAGACGAAGGATGCTGTGCCAGATACGAAAATAGTTGCAGGAAGCGGTGCGTGGCGATTGTCGGGAAGCACAATTGTCGATCCCCGCGAGCCGCAATCATGGCGCTGGTTGCCCCAATTACTGGATGGCGTTATGTAGTAACAAGGTGAGACGCGTGAGAAATGGGCCATGGCTTTCATACCATCCATTGCACCATCTATAAATATTATAAAAAAGTCCCCAGTTGCGTCTGTCTGTTTGTCTGTTCATGATAAACTCAAAAAGTACTTTACTCACAGTTTTCAACAACAGGTAGAGAGTTTCATGAGGAAGGTTTTGATGTACCATCCATTGCACCATCTATAATTATTATAAAAAAGTCCCCCGTTGCGTCTGTCTGTTTGTCTGTTCATGATTAACTCAAAAAAGTACTGGATTTACTCACAGTTTTCAACAACAGATAGAGTGATTCCTGGAGGATTTGGTACATAATATGTTAAGTTTTTTTGTAAATTGTGCGAAAAATTAAATAATCATTGGACGCATGTATGCGTAAGTTGTTCCACGTATGGCCTACAAGGTTGTGTTAGTGACAGTAACAACTTCAAGGCTAAGGGTTTCTATGTGTACTTGGATTAAGTATACCGACCTGGTAATACATAATGAAATGATTCGCAAATCCTCGATAGATCCAATTTAGAGAAAAAATAATTAAAACTAAATGAAAGAAAACAAATCTCATTAGACCCATCAACGATCCAGACGATTGTTCCAACTAAAATGACTCAAATATTCCGTAATAGGAATGACAAGTCAGACAATTTCTGCATTTATGATTGCCTTATTGCAATAGGCTTTAAAATAGTGCGAGTACTAATAATAAACATCTTAAATTTATTTTTTGCCTATAAATAGCCTATATTTGCCTATAAAGACTTTATTCTCAAAAGGATATTACATCACTTGCATGAGAACATTATGACAATTAAGCATATGTATACAATATTATTCGTTCGTCTTCATTATCAATGGTTGAGTGCCTTTAGTCGTTAGTTAGTCGTGTTTTTTTTAATTATTCAGTTATTCATAATATAGGACTAATATTACTCTTAAATTCAGTTAAAAAACTTTTCTTCTTCAATAGTTTCAGAAGCGTAGGTGGCCTGTAAAGTATTACTGCTTTACAGATAAGGCTCTATTGCTAACTTGCTTGTTACTTTGTGACTTGTAATGAGTCCCGCGTTCTGTCGACGCTGCTGGTGACAATAGGGTTGGTTCATATCTCGTGCAGAGAATTGCCATCGCTATTCAGCGCGGGAATGGCAAGCGGTCTTAACAACATGCTGCATTTACGCGGACTCCATGTAGATAGTTTTGGTTAGGCTTTTATCTTTAGGTTAATTAGTTATTAAAATTAAATATTTTGTATTTCATTTTACTGTGGTGACTTTCCGCTACACGACAAGAGATGGCGCCACACGATCTTGAATCACGCTATCGAAGTTTTCTATATATCTTGTATATATATAAACTTCGAAATTAGACTATCGGAGCACGGCCGCGCCACAGGCAACAAGAACTCGCTCGTAGGGAGATCTCCCTATGCCAAATTAAAAAGCGTTAATTGCGAGTACCCGTTATATAGTAAAATGTATAAATTCCGCGATGATATTCGTTTAAAATAGTATTTAGTAATTCATTTCTAATAAAAAAATGTAACTAAATGTATCTGTCTGATAAGGTATAACCTTGGTCCTCACGTGCCTGCTAATAGTTCCGGGTTCTCAATCCGTGCATCAGTGGTCGCCGGGCAGAGTCGGTTACATGCACTTTGCGGAGTGATCTAACACTTGAGCCACGCAGTTTCCTGGTTAGGGATGGGTCATGACTGAAGTTATTTATTCAGAATATTGTTTTTAAACAAAAAAATGTTATGCAGTAAAAGCCCATTCGCGAGCTATTCGTTTCGAAAATATGGCGCGAATACAGAAATCACGAATAGAATGGTTATCAGTATGGAATCATAGGAGAATAATAATCAAAATCAAAATACTTTTATTCAAAGTAGATTCTTTATAGAACTCTTTTTGAACGTCTATAAACTACCACCGACTGTAAGGTGTTCCGTTTTAGAGAAGAGTCGGCGAAAGAAACTGCAAAACACAAATCTTTTCCATCTTTCAAAATGTAATTTACAAGTAATTACTTAAACTACTGGAGCAAGTGGAGATGGAGTTGTTTCAGTCCATATGAGTTTATCATTTAAGTAATCGTTAGTTTTGTAATACGCCTTTTTACACAGCGTTTATTTAATAATAATCAGTTTAAACTTTTTTATTTTATTTTATTTTTTTTCTGATATTGTTGAATATTAATATTTTAATAAAAGGCACCGATCTTTTTGTGTTTTCTGATAGACAAATAGATAGGCTGCACTTTTTTCACCCACAAATAATGAAAACGCGAATAGGGAAAACGTCAATATGAGGCTTTTTCTGTATAATGAGCAGCAGACAGGAAATTAACTAGACGGCAAACAGCAAACAGATTTATGAGCTGTACTCATAAAGCTGTTAACATTTTTAATATACTTTTGTTAGCTTGGGTTTTATCTGTGCCGTTTTATCGGTTGCCGGCTACAGTATGAAGCGAAACGACCATCATATTCCTCAGGAGTAGCAACGTAACTACGTTCAAGCTCAGATAAGATTTCAGTCATGTTTGTGGTTGTACGTGGACGTAAATGGGCTTCAACTACTCAGGTGGTTTGCATGCTCGTTTGCTACACTTATCTCATTAAAGATCAGAATCAGATTTTTTACACTGAATAGGTACATGCTTAGATGTTATTATAATCATGGCCTTATATTCTGATAAATACATCCAAGCATGCAAATCTCGTCAGTGGGTTGCATATTAGTAACTAAACTCTTTCTGTTAAAATACATGGGTAGTAACGTGACTATACTTCTCGATCGAATATATTCCAGAAGTCTGGAATATGCTGAGTTGTGGTGAGGGACCCTCACTCAGGACGTCAACGAGATGCAACTATATAAGGTCATAGGTAGCAAAGAAAATAAGATCGACTACAGAATAGAAAAATAGTACCATTCTATTCGGAGTGTAGTTACTACAAGTGGTGTATATTAAATTCCTACCCCTGATGAAAAAAAAGTTGCGGAATAATTACCTAACATTTTTATGTAAGTCAAAAATAGTGCAAAGTTCAATGCGTAAAATTCAAATTTTTCAAATTTAAATATTTTATTTCATTGTAAGGTATTTACATATACTTAATGAACGTCAAGGGTACAATGTAAAATCAGTATATTGGCTTTGATCGCCCCCAAGAACCCAAAAAATAGAAAGGAACTACATGTAGGGTAGATCGATTAATCTATCTAGCATCTGTCAACAGTTTCCTTCGCCACTGCAGTTACACCGTGACCACGAGCAATGCAACCGGTTCGAAATATCGGCATAAAAATGAAATATCGTTAATCGAGAATACCCGGTATATAGTAAAACTATTTAAATAATAAGGCAACCACGCGAAAAACTAAAAGCGTCTAAAACTATCGTCACCTGTTGATTTACTCAGCAACAAGTAGGCAGAAACTTTCTATTGATGAGTTTAGAAAGAATAGTAGATTATTAATTTCTAGTGTTTAACCAAAGCTTCTGTTCCAGCCACCTTCAGTCAAACCTTCGGTTAAATCTGCGGCTTGGGTTTTTTATGTCAGGAAAAGCCGTAAGGGCTAAAGGTCTTTAACCTTAACCGACAGCGAATTAATCGGCGACCTTCGACCTTCGCTCGGATACTATTGTTTTCTGATAATTAAGCATTTTTCTTTTTGATTTTAAAGACTGAAGAACACTTTTTGACGTTCGCTTGCGACTTCTCTCCTATTTCTTTCTGCTGGTATTAAAAGGATGTGTCAAAATATAAGTAGTTTCACGAGGCATTTCATTGCCTAGACTTTTAAAGTCTATAAGAAGATAATTAATTTCCGGTGACCACAAGACAGATGGACTGTATGCTCGTTTGCTAGATCACTTTCATGACTAATAAATCATTATCGTATTTAAGTTTACACTTAATAATCAACCGGTACGGCAATATTTTATTATACATTTATTTATACAACTTTTCTTGATACTTACTTAATTTATCTTTTTATTAATATTTATTTACATAATTAATTTATCGAAATACAACTTGAAATAAATATACAGGCAATATACAGGTGGTCCGTCCGCATGTGGCAAGGTGCCCAGAAAGCTGGCTGCATTCTCACGCTAGAAAACGATGCATTTCTTTGCGCGAGATATGAAGCAACCCTTTGTCACCAGCAGCGTCATTATACCTAAGATACTTATTTTTTTGGCTTTTCACCGCAATTACAATATTACTTCGCAGTTGCCATTTAATTTTGAACGATTTCATTATCGCCAAACCTAGATGTGACAAAACAAAGGAATTTATGTGTAAAGGGATGTAGATAGTAATCGAGTACATCTGAAAGCGGGCCAATTTATATCCAGCTGAGTCGGGATAGTATCTCTACCGGTTATCTTCGGTAGCCCGGACCAGGGGTGACAATGAGGCATTTTCATATTGTCGATACGCGGATGGTATGTACAATATATCAGCTAATTTCCTTGAGTGTTACGGCAATTGAATAAGCACCGTCGATTCGGATCATAGATATAGTGTAAACGTGTGTTACCTAGTTCGAATTCAGTCGTGTCGGGAATCGAAACGCGCGCGGTCCACAGCGGAGCTAACCGGTACAAGCTCGATCCAAGATGGCGTTTGTAACGCTCTGCCTTTTTACGCTCTTGTGTAGCTTCATCCAGCAAGGTTTGTGTGTTTCTATACTCGATCGATTACAGGAGCGCCGGGGTTTTTCCGTATGCGTAACTTTTCGCGAATTTAAAATTTTGCGACCTTAAACGTGACTTTGAACCAATTTCGGTTAATAGCGGATAGCTTAACAAAATGTTCTGTTTAAATTGAATTCAATGATGCTTGTAATAGGTTTCAAATTATTTCGTTGGTTAACGTACGTAACGTAGTGTAAGTTTTACGAATAAGGTTGAGATCTAGATATTATTTGATCGTATGACATGGTTTATTTTAGATGTTAACATAACTGTGTTCTATTTTCGTTTTTTATAGTCTATCGTTATATACAACTGTAGTTTAACCGGGGAGGTACCACTGCCACCCTCATAATCCACCGTAAAGCATTACTTGTGTTTCGGTTGGAGAGGTGCGGTTGCCGACTATACTATGAAGCGATGCGACCATCTTAGTCCTCATGTGTAGCAACATATCTACGTTCGAGCTCAGATATGATTTCGGTCGTGTTTGTGGTTGTACGTGGATGTTTATAGGCTGCGACTACTTCACATCAGGTGGTTTGCATGTTCATTTGCTACTCTTCTCACATAAAAAGAAAATAGATATATATTCTATACAAGATAATATTGCCATTTTGTGAATCTATGCATATTTAAGAGGAAAGTGACAGAAAAATCCAAAGATAAACACACAGACGTAACCACTGAACTTAGAATTCTGAAATTATGCAGATAAGTACTTTAGGTAGTGTAAGTGCGCACTAAGATAGGAATTTTGGAAAATCCATCGCTTATGGGCATAAAATAGGGATTAACAGATAGAATGAAAGCGAATAGAAGAAAAGATACAAGTTTGTTTTATTTTTATATGGTTAAAATAGTGTATATTATATTGATATATATTGTAATATCGACATCTACGCCACCAAAGAATCGGGTAAAAGGCGGTACGACATACATACATATATAAAAAACTTAGTTTAACAGTGTTTATTTATTTGTTTGAGTGTATAGACAGAACTCGTGTAGTTCAACTTTTGAGGTACCATCGCCACATATTAGCTCTCTTGGACATTTTTTTATATGAGAAGACGACTGAATCCTATCTGAGCTCGAACGTAGATACGTTGCTACACCTAAGGACTAAGATGGTCGCCTCACTTCAAAGTGTAGCCGGCAACCGCATCTCCAACCGAAACAAGAAATACTTTACGGCGGATTATGAGGGCGGCGGTGTTACCTCCCCGGTCAAACTATAGTTCTCCCACCATTAAATCTGCTTTTGTATAGTAACAAACAAGCAAGTCAATTAACCGCTGCAGTTCACGAACGTCCGCATACAACCCTAAACTGACAGCAGACATATCTAAGCTCATAAAAATGCGTTGCTACTCCTGACGGCAAAGATATAAAATTAAAAAAAAACGCCTCACGTTATTTATGTATGCCCCCTAAGTATGGTTACATGGAATTGAATACACTAAATTTAAATAAACCTAAATATAAGTAAAACTAAGACCAGAAATAAATTAAGTGCATGTACTTTTTTTTTATAATGCAAGAGTAAGAAACGGGCATGCAGGCCATCTGATGTTAAGTGGTCACTGCAGCCCATGGGCAACCACGTCCAATCTCAAACAGAACAGAAGTTCTATTTAAGTGCGAAGAACGCTAGACGCATTCCCGCGTTAAATAGCGATCGAAATTTTGTGCGCGAGATATGAAGCAGCTCTTGTCACCGACGGCGTCGATCAAACGTGGAAGTAATTATTAAAAAAAAAATTGGCACTCGAATCTCAAAACCTGAATTATTTCTTAAAAAATTCTTAGTGATCAGACCCTCTGTAGGTATAATATGCAACACTAAATTATATGTTTTAGAAAAAGAAATTATCAATTAATCTATATTTATATTCTATACATATAATAAAACTGTAACTGATCACTGTCTGACATCATCATCAGCTCTCAGCCATTTCGAGTCCACTGCTGGACATAGACCTCTCCCATAGATCTGCAGCGCGACCCATCCTGTGCACTGACATTGTCTGTACACGGCAAATAAAATTAAAAAATCATAATAGGGTGCTTTTATGCAAGAGAACCCAAAACAATGTTTTTTCGTCTTGTCTTTATACCTGTATATTGGTGCACGCTAATCTCAGAAACGGCTTATCCGATGTGAATGCAGTTCAGCATAATATTGTGATGGATTTCACTTAACGTTTAGGTTTTTTTAATTTAAATCGGTTAACAAATAAAGATCAATTAATGTCAATCATTACAGGACGAACTCGGGGGCAAGGCTAGTTTTACAATACGATTGTCCACACATTCAATACAAACAGATCCTTTAAAGTTTTATTGTTATGTGCAAGTGAATACAAATGCTTATATAAAATCTTCACATTGACCTCATTTCCCGAGGATAGTTATCGTGCCAGGGATACTGTTAGACCGTGACCCAGCTGTACATTGTCATTGCAAATTCCCACTTAAATATTAACTCGTAAAATGATTCAGAGCGTTTTTTTGTGAGAAGAGTAGCAAACGAGCAAGCAAACCACCTGATGTTAAGCAATCGCATCCACGTACAACCACAAACACGACGGAAGTTCTGTCTGAGCTCGAACGTAGATACGTTGCTATTCCCTAAAACTAAGATGGTCGCCTCGCTTCCAAGTGTAGCCGGCAATCGCACCTCTCCAACCGAAACACAAGTAATACTCTACGGCGGATTATGAGGGCGGCGCCTACCTCCCCGGTCGAACTAGTTGTCCCACATTTAAAATGCCTGCCGATGTACCATAAAGCCTTGCGAACCACATGAGAATGAACAGCGGCCACAGCGGTGGTTGTTAAAAAAGTTTTTAAGGTTCATGACTGGCCGCCGCGGTTTGACTATGCAAATAAATAAAATTGGAGTAATAATAGTAATAACTTTATAGGTGGTAGAGCTGTTACAGCTCGCCCGGGGCGGCACCCCCGCCACCCTCATAACCCGCTGTAAAGCAACATGTTCTTCATGTATTGTGTTTCGGTTGGGGAGGTGTGCTTGCCGG
>DWON01006244.1:0-14058 GCA_018251015.1 Phocides pigmalion okeechobee
TAGGTTAGGCTTTCATTATATTTAATTTTAAGATTTTCATTATTTAAATTTCAATAAATTTGAAAAAATATAGTGGTTTCATTATTTAAATTTCAATAAATTTGAAAAAATTTGAAAAAATACGTGTATGAGTTACAAAGTAATTTTACTAGTAAAATCTATACAATTTATGGAGCTATAATAACGTTGCAAATAAATTGTATGTACAACGTGTGAGTGCGAATAAACACCTTAGCTGTACGAGTATGTGCTGTCGGTTGTAATTACTAGTTTAACTCAAAACTATAGGTATGTATGTATCTTGCTTTACATAGTATTTTCAAAAATTCTATATGAGGTAAATATAGAATTAGTAGACCATAAATTGTTAATTGGTCTTCTACGACGCTTTTAGCAGTTATTAATCTATGATGTACATTTATTAATGAAAAAATGTGAACAAAAAAGATAACTGACTTCATGATCAGTACAAAGTAAAAAAATATTGTAGTGGAATGTCGATTACATAAATTGTTTTCAAGGCGGTACTTCAAACTACTATCTACTAAAATTAACTTGTATTATTATTTAATTAAGATTGTACTAAAATTATTTATTACTTTGCAATGATTATGAAGTCCGTTTCATTTTTTTCACGCAGTAAACTACATATAATCAACAATAATAAAGAACATTCTAAAAACATTCCTGCGAATTGATTACCTTCCTTTATAGAAGTCGTTTAAAAAAAATGCTAATATTTAATCCCACGTTTGATCGATGCCGTCGAAGACAATAGGGCTGTTTTATATCTCTCGTAAAGAATTATGAATGCAATTCAACGCGAGAATGCGGCTAGCGGTACGGACTCCCTTTAGATCATTTAGGTTAGGCTTTCATTATATTTAATTTTAAGATTTTCATTATTTAAATTTCAATAAATTTGAAAAAATATAGTGGTGGTATCTTATAGAATTAACCTTACATTGTTATTTTTTATCTTAAATACAGTGTTTTTCTTACATTTTTTGTCTCAAATATCGCGTTAAATAACTGTAATAGTGATAACTAATGTGAAGTTAGACTTCCTGTTGTGTTATTTTTTACGTTTACTACTTTAATGTTATTACGCTATTATTGTTACAGAATTATATCCTGTAGCACGCAGAAGCAGATCGTCTATATACAAATGAATGAATGAGCTTGTCAAAAAAAGAATAAAAAAATAACAAATATATATATTTTTCAATTCTGGGTTAAAGCTTTCTTATTCTCATTTTGTATAAGTGTGTTAAATCATCAATGAAATTTATAGACATTCACGTACAATCTCAAACACGACAAGCCCTATCTTTGATCGTACGTAGACGTATGCAGAAAACATAACGCCTTTGAGTTAACGATTGTATCCATTTCACTCCTCATTAAATTTCCATGCCGGGCGCCTTATATGAAAATTGATTTTTAATATGTATGCATGCATGTATGTATTGTAGTATTATTTTGATGCTTTACATATTGATATATCAAGTCCTAGGTCTGCTATAAGAAATTTAAATTTAAAATAAGCGAAATTTGTATACTTACTTTTACTTACATTATTAGCATCAAGTGTACATTACTAATAAAATTTATTTACAATAATAAAAATCTTAGAACTAATTAAAATAAAAGCCTAACCTAAACAATCTAAAGGGACCCATCCGTACCCATGCGGCACGGCTCCTATAACGGTGGAAGTGAAACTTCTTAACCGCCGTATTTTCTCAATAGATCCAACTCTGATGACTGCGTTCAACTTGACAGCGGAAACACAACACAAATGAGACACGTGGCAGTCATGCCGTTGGAAACTATAATTAGTTCTATCGCCTTTGACAAGGAAATAACAAATAGAGATACATTTTATTTATATCGATAGGAATCTTAAACATTAAGCTTATCCATATCCAAACACTGCATCAAGCAAGCAAAATACTTAATATAAAAAAGAAACAAGCTCCATTTATGACTATTCATTTATCGCGAAAATTATTATTTAATCTAGTACAAATTTTAAACACAGGGTCAGTATCTTTGCGTTTGATATAGGTTATAAATTCGCATGCTATATTAATTTGGAATTGGTAATAATTAAAAATACAAAACATACAAAGATATTTTAAACATTTTCAAAAATACGTCTTGATATACATTTTTATTGACATTTAAATTTATATTTCGCGGATAAAATCGCATGTTGACGTTAGTGTTTGATAAAATTAATGACAAAAAATAACGTTTTCTGCACTTTAAAATAACCGAATATCAGTCTGTTTTATAACATTGTGATTTGTTAATGCCATTGTCATTTGTTGTTGTTATTGAATAGATGAATGAAGTGAAGTTTCGAGGTGACCGGTCAGAGGGGTGACCGTGTCAGCGTGTGTTCTGAATGTGATTGCGGGCGCGTCCCTACAGGAAGGGGGTGACATTGCGCGACCGCTACGATTTTTTAAACAAACATTTTATGATACAATGACGTCAACCGCCTGACATGCGAGATCTGCAAGGTCGTCTTTCAGTAATTGTATTGTGATGTATTCGAAAGATGTTTATTGTTCTACAGAAGTATTTACACATCGCATAGGTACGCAAGCACCTGCGTATGTTGTTTTGCAGATATATGAACACTATGTGGTAGGTAAGTGAAATTGTTTTTCGCGGCATGACGACAACAGCCTTGAAATATTAGTACTGTTTGGCAAGAAATATATTTCTTACAACATAATATTTGATCAGTATATAGTCTTAGCGAAATCATCTTGTCTAAGGATTTTAAATATCGTTTGAAGGCAGTGCTGATGTAATAAAATCATAAATGGATTTTTTTGTATTAGAGTAGCAAACGGACATGCAAACCACTTAATCAGACAGAACTTAAGTCATTTTTGAGGTCGCATACGGTTGCGTTGCTACTCTTGAAGACTAAGATAGTTCCAAGCAGAACAAATAATGCTTATACTGGATTATGAGAGAAGTACAAGGTCCATCGCCAGATGAACTGTAGTTCTTCCGACCGGTAACCTACCACATATGGAAAAATTCGAATAACTTCAGTAATATTTAAAGTTGGTTACCCATTAAAATATTCAACGTGACGGACCTTCACGCTTTTTTAACGCGAACGTGAAACGATTTTTTTTATTGTGAAAGAGTAAGAAACGTGCATGCAGGCCACCTGATGTTTAGTGGCCACTGCAGCCTATGGGACAACCACGTCCAATCTCAAATAGAACAGAAGTTCTATTTAAGGACGGACGCAGATACGTTCCTACTCTTGAAGAATGAGATGGTCGCCTTCAATAATGTGTATCCGGCAACCACACCTCCCAACCGAAACACAATACATGAAGAACATGTTGCTTTACGGCGAGTTATGAGAGTGGTGGTGCCGCCCCGGGCGAGCTCTAACTGCTCGACAAACTTTAAAACTACTACATTTTTGGATGTTTGTTTATTTGTCTTTATATATCAATGGCATCCGTGACACGGAATCTTAGTGTACAGCGTTGAGTGTAGAAAGCCTTGTAAGTAAACTCACGTATTTGGTGAAATGAGAAGGCTGCAAGAATATTACTTGAATTAAGTTTAGCCTGCGATTTTTCTCGCGCTGACATCGAAATAACGGATTTTCATGCTATATTTCAACCCCCGTTTTACTCTTTTAAGGATGAAAAATCGAAAATTATTGTTGTAGTGCTCACTTACGCTATATAATCTAGATACCAAATTCAAAATGTAGGTTCAACGGTTTAGGCTGTGCATTGATTTCTGGGTTTGTCACTCACCTTAACTTTTTATATATTGCCCATAAATTATGTCAAATTTTGATCAAGATTGATCGACGCCACCAGTGACAAGAGGGCTGGTTCATATCTCGTGCAGAGAATTGCGATCGCCAATCATGGCGAGAATGCGTTCTTTGCACCACGCAGCAGAAACTCCCTTTGGATTGTTAAGGTTAGGCTTTTACTTAAATTAGTTTTAATGTTTTCATTATTGTTATTAACGTAAATAAGTAGATTCTTTACAGAATTATTTTGTGCGTGAATAAAGTACCACTGACTCGTACGGTGTTCCGTTTAGGAGAGAAAGCCGCGAAAGAAAATCCAAAACATGTATTTAAAATTATGGAAAAAAAATCAGAAAACTAATTAGCAATAACAATTTGTAAAGGAAATTAAATGTAAATAATTCCATATGTTATACCACTTGACCTTAAACACGATTAGCAACTCCTGACACTTAATCCCGAGAGAAACGTCACACAAGTTGTTATGTACTCGAGTTACCATAGACCTAATACACTTAGAAATGACATTTTAGTGTAATATAAATAATCGAGCATGCAGTTCAACTGCTGTGAAATATGTAAGCATACTTGTTTGTGCAGTTCAACTGATTTGAAATAATCACTGTAGCTCATGGATTTGGAGCTACTGACTTCATATAGACAGAAGTATATGTGTATATGAAGTCGATTAGAAAAATGTTGTTATTCTTGAAAAAATGCCTAAAAATATTAAACATGCTATTTTTAAGGGCAAGCCAGCAATCTTAGTCCTCTAGAGTACCAACGCATTTACTTCCGAACTCATATAAAATTTTAGTCCTATTTGAGATTGTATTTTGCTTTTGGATTAAGTGACTTTCTCATTTGCTACTTTCCTCACATGACCACATCTTTCAAACCAAATAATATTACCATCAATGCCTTTTTCACTGTAAATCAACTCTTGATTTCGATTGGAAAGATTCTACTACCGATACCTTCATAACCCATTGCACCCCAACTATTGAGCTTCGGTTGGACAGTTCCAGTTAATAGTAATACAGGCAACTGTCTACCTGTGTAACCTACATTTATTCGAATAGCAGTCCTATTTTATCGCATCTACTTATAACCATCTCACATTAGTCCTATTTAAGGACCGTATTGCATGTACATTATTTGTACATGTTACACGTATGTATACTAGTTCAATAAGATGATGCAGGTGACAGGATCATATTTCTATTCGAGGATCGTATATACATTATTTGTAGATCATGCACGTATATATACTAGTTCAGCGTTCATATTGACATTTTAACACGGCCATGAGTTTAACAAAACAGCGTCAGTAACAGATAAAACGACGTTAGTTATTTCTATTCGTTGTGCACTCTGTAGTCTTGCCTCCAAACCACATCAGAAGCTGGTCGGACTCACCCCGATTTACCCAGAGCCAGTAATCAGACGCTTATTTACCTACTAAGGGATAATTTAATTAAATAGCATTAACCAGTCTTCTTCCCTTACAAAACGAGCATAAACCAGCAAAGATGTTTATGTAAACGAAAAATATGTTAGTCGAATACAAATATATTTGTATATATAAAAATTTATGATGTCGCTCATGCAATAACTTGGGATCGACTTTTTATTTCATTAATCTTTTTATGAGATTCCTAATACTTTGTAGAATGGGTTGTATGGAAAAAAAATGCGGAGAAACTTTAAAAATTACAAAAATTGTAAAAACTATTTAAACATTGCGCAATTGACAGTTCGCTTTGAAGTTCACGAGTTTGACAGTTCGCTACGAGCTCGCGCGTTTGGCAGTTCGCTACGAACCTCGTGCGTTTGGCAGTTTATTTTGAACTTCGCGTGTTTGACAGTTCACTTTGAACTACGCGCGTTTGACAGATCACTTTGAAATTCGCGCATTTGACAGTTCGCTACCAAAATCATGCGTTTGGCAGTTCACTTTGAACTTCACGTGTTTGACAGTTCGCTTTGAACTTTGCGCGTTTGACAGTTCACTTTGAACTAGGCGCGTTTAAGAGTTCGCTTAGAATGTTTTTGAAAGACTTTTTTTATTTATTAAAATTCGAATTGACTATTTTATTGCTAAGGCAGGACAAAGTTTGTTGGGTCAGCTAGTTATGTATAAAAGAACGAAGTGACTGATCCAGAGAATAATGTATAAATAAATCCACTCACCTAGAATCCCGAAACGTAGTAAGATTATTTATGTAACGTAAGTGTGCATTAAAAATAATTTAAAAAATCTCATCCCTAAGGTGTTAAAGTATGAAATGAAAGTTTGCAGGAACGTATCGATATATACATTTTAGCATAAGCAAAGTCGCGGCTAAAAGCTTGTCTTGAATAATATTACTTTTAGGACTAAAAACTGTAGGGATACATATTTGTATAGCGTAAAATATTTATTATTTGTATTTGTATAGTGTTCACTCGTAAAAAGTATTTTGCTGGATGATATCCAGTGCTTGTATGTAATACAAAATATTTTGTTATATTTGTGTGTTGTTGTGTGTTTTGTTAAATAATTAGCGATACATTTCTGATAAAAAATTACGAGTTTAATGACAAATACAAGAAATAATGAAATTTACTCTCATATAATAAAAACTAAAATTTACAACTAATTGAAGCCTCCACATCTATATCACAAGAGCAGCAATCGAGCATGCACGCTACCTGATGTTAAGTGGTCTCTATCGCCACTGGACATCCAAATACAATTTCAAATATGACTAAAGTCCTTTTTAAGGTTGTAAGATGCGTTGCTAATCTTGCATACGGAGTAACCGCAATTTTTCAATAATAATACACGAATTGTCTTAGGTGGATGATAAAGGTAGCAATGGTACCTCCCCGGTAGAACTATACATATATTACCTGGTAAATATTTTGTATACATTTATTATTTTCTTTTTATGCCAACAAAAAAAAAACAAACAGACCCAAGTTTCACTGACGATGCAGGTGACAGGACTGAGATCCGAGAATTACGACAGCTATTCCGCGCGGGAATGTTACCAGCGCTTATGTTATCACACAGCACTGACTCCCTGATAATGTAGGTCAGGTTAAGAATTATTCAATGACATGTTTAGGTAAAATAATTACGTAGATAAATAATTTCTTATTAACTCTCTACTCGTTATTCGGTCACGTAAAATCAAGTTCCTTATTATCATCGTCTTAAACACTACAATCACTATACACATTATCCGAAACAGATCTTGTTTACTGAAACACACTTATTAACACTAGAGTGAGCACTAAGGATAAGTTTGCTAAGATCCTGAAACTTGAATTAGGTCGCCAGTAACTTTCGTCTTTCGATGACAGCATTAAAGAGTCCTCGCCTTTCTGAATCAGTTCTCCTGGACACGGGAGATTGTCTGGAATATCTACCAGGGATACTTGTTCTACTGGTGTTGTAGCTTCGTATTTATATTGATTTGTATCGTACTCTTCGTTTCCGTCTTGTTGTACGTCGCTGGATTCTAGATCGAAGGTATTTGTTGGGTTCGTCTCAGAGTCTACGTTGTTAGCAACCTCAGGTTTCTCAGGATTCATTACGCAGGTGACGTCATCGAGAGCTAATTTGAGTGGCTCGCTTTTAGTTTCGTTTCGGAGAACCTGTATCCAGTTCAGGCGGCAGTCGCAGATGAGTTTGTTACCTGGAAAATTAATTGTTTTTGTCAAACCAGTTTGTTGTTTGTATTCTGCTTTTGTTCTGAATGTTTACACAGACGTAAGGCCATTATGCTTTACTATAGAAATACATACATGTATACTTTCATAATGAAACAAAAAAATTGAATAATGTTCTTATCGTTAAAAACTGTGTTTTAAATAATATTAACTTAAATGATTTTCATTCAGCAATAAGGCCACATTATAGTTTCATAATGAGAAAAAAATGAATACGATGTAATCATTGAAAAAACTGTATTTAAAATATAATTAATGATTACAATGAAATTCATGAACATTTTCCAATATGAGAAATTGTTTTTACAAAAGATTTCATACATGTAACGTGATCTATAAAATAAAGCGCAATCACGAGTGAAAGCCAATGAAATCATAAAAGAAAAATCCTCGTGGAATATTCCAAAATGCGAATATAAAAACGAAAACCCAGCTTAAACGAGATTTATAGCAAAACCTAATAAACCGTTACGGGATTTGAGTTGACACGCGTGTCGGTCACAAAACTGAATTATCATGAGAACAAACGTAATGGGATTGCGGCACGCAGTTGCGACACGCGACTACGATATGCGACTGCGATATGCAATTGCGATATGCGACTGCGATAAACTGGTGTAGCAGTTCACCGATGCATCTACACTTTTTTTGTTTTATGTATGTGTTCGGCATGTACATCTGCCAATGTATTAGGTATTAGGTTCTGAATTCAATTTTCAGTTAAGCAAATACTAAGTTAAGCAAATTGAGCGGCTTTTTAACTTGAAAGTAATAAATGAAAGTGGACTGTATGATAATAAATGGTCGCCGCCGCCCATAGACATCCACGTCCAACCTCAAATAGGACACGTGGCTTGCACGAAACGAGCACAACTTTTACGAAATAAAAAATATGTGTGTCCATAACGACCACGACGCAGGGAGTCCTAATGTGGGGAAACACAACGCACGGTACAGTTCGTACTCAAAAATCATTGTTGATTTTTAATAATTCACATTTCATTGTGCACAAATCATGTTATTACTCCATTGTTGACTTTGTAAAGGGGGCTGTTACACTCATTAATTGTCCTTAACTGAGGCAGGGTGCTTTGATGCTTTGAAGGGGATTTCAGACCCGTAGGGCACCATTGTTTGCTCAAAATACAGTTATTCATCTTCCCATGAGTGTACTTATGCAGGAAGTGTGTTATTTACTCCTAAATTACATGTTTTCGTTGCCAAAAATAGGTTTGAGTATAGTTTGTGTTACTGCAGAGGACTGTAATTTACTTTACAACAAAGCTTGCTTTGATTTGAATTAAATTAGATTAGGGAGAGATTATTTTATTCCTAAATATTTCCAAAGGCTTGGCTGCAACCTTTTTTAAGTCTTGCTGGGATAGAATCTGTACAGCTGGATAAACCTAGAGCATAGATAAGGATTGATGCAGGAAGCGAAGGGACAATAACTCGTACTGTTTTAAAAGTAGTTAATTGGTGAAATATTCACCTCAATATTTTAAAGATAATTTAATAATCACTACTCTTAATTTACTAAATAACTAAATTTAAGTTGTAATATTTACAGATGAAAAAATAAAACATAACCCAAATTCATTTGTCATATTAACAGGTGAAACAACACATCAAATTTGTTATTTAAATTAGATTTTAATTATTTCCATTAGAACTTATTTCTGGAAACACGACTAAATCTAAAATCCAATTTCAATTACAGAACGCCAACTTTATAAAGGTAAGCATTTTTTTACAAAATGTTTATTGAAGATTAAGTTCAACTCACCACTTAAATATAAGACGGAGGTCTTCATTTTTAAATTCTCGAGAATCGGCTTAACGGTTTCGTAAGTAAAGAATTCTATTTCGTTATTCCTTAAATCTAATAACTCGAGCCCTCTAACGCCCTCCAAGAGACCCTCGTTGATGGATTGCAATTTGTTACCAGTCATAGACAATTTCTGAAGTAATGCGAGCCCATCGAACGCCCTTTCAGACAAATATTTCAATTCATTATTATCTAAGAGGAGTTCATTCAAATTCCACAGCTCTGTAAACGTTAAGTCGCCTATCATTGACAACTTATTAGACCTCAGATCTAATCTAGTCAAATTGGCCAGTCCTCTGAATGTGTCTCTAGTCAGAACCGAAATTAAATTCGCTTCCAATACTAAGTCATTGAGTACATTTAGATGTTCAAAGCATCCGTCGTGAGCCAGATTAATACTGTTAAACGATAAGTCGAGATATTTCAAGCTAGGCAAATCGACGAAAACATCCCGCTGGATCTCGGTCACTTTATTATCCTTTATAGTCAAGTTTACGAGAGAAGGGAGATTTGCGAACGCGGAGAAGTCCAATTCCATTATTTTGTTGTTCATTAACGTTATCTCCCTCACCGTCGTCATGTTGCTGAACGTTCGTTTCTCGATTTTATTTAGCGATGCATAATGTATGTATAGTTTCTGTAATCTTTTCAAACGATGTATTACGTTCAATGGTACGAATTTAAGCGCGCCATCGGATCTCACGTTGAAGGTGAGGCGTTCGAGAAACGGTTGTGAATTGAACGTCGACCAAATCGGGTCAGTTTCATCGATACCGCCATTAAAAACCCAACAATCGGCTTTCGTTGCTGTTTTAATTTCAGTGTTCTCGCAATAGCAGTGTACTTTTGACTCTCTATTTGCTATTTCACACATATTGTCCTTGGCTTGTGCGGCGTGGAATCTCCTTTCAGTTTTATCTCTGCGTTTTTCATTTAGACGGCTCTCGGTGTGGGATATTTGCACGGAGGTCAGAGTAAGAACTAAAAGTAAATATTTGACGACGGTCTTCATGTCTGCGAAGTTTTATAAGTACCTGCAACAAAAAGCGTCGTGTTGAAATCGCGTGAATATTACAAAAAAAGACTCAAAACTGAAGGTTAAATAAAATAAACATTTTATTTTCGAGCTTAAGCTTAATAAACTTAACGATTCATTAAACTTAGTACCAGTTAATGAGTAATTAGCTCTTGAATGCTTTATAAAAATTGTGGTTGAATATTTTATCGGCAATGAAATGAGTTTTAGCTGAGGTTGGAATTTTAATATTGTTGAAGTAGTTAATGTGCCATATTACAAGATGTATTTTATGCATATGTTTTATTGAGATCATTAACACGTTATATTCAGATAAAACAGACATGCTCTTAGATTAATTTGTGGTAGGGAAGTAAAGGGGCTTACACATTAGATTGTTCTCTATTACAATAACGATATAAGTAAAGATTATTTATCAATGGAGAAGGACGTGTTCCATTAAACTATATGAACTAAAGTAAGTAGTAAGTTTGCCCAAGGTAGTAGAAGTTATTCGTGTTCATAATATCATTGTTTACCGAACTGCGGCGCAGCAAACGTAGGGTTATGATTTTGACCGTCCGTGTGACCACGGCTGTCATTAATTCATTACTAAGAATATGTATTAAATAGATTAAGATATATTATATGTTAGTTAATTTATTAATAAGCTATAAATATTGAAATTTGTTACACTGCAATTTTTCTGTAGTCGGCATTTAGTATTTGAAGTGATTTAATTATGAAGTCTAGTGCTTCGAGTGTTGAAAACTAGTGACTATTTGAGGCAAGACTATATAGTACTATATAGCATACACACACCCACACACACATACACATACACATACACATACACATACACATACACATACACATACACATACACACACACACATACATATATATTATTTTCAATAACTTCGTCAATCTATGTATTTCTATTTTGCATCAACAAAATAATAATAACTAAAACCGTTACGTTTTAAAATTTTTAACTAAAACCACTTGAAAATATAACATAGTGTGAAATCCACATATTATCATGATGATTCATTCCTTCTTTGTTTGGTTTTGTGCGTGTCCATTATGGGTTATTAGGGTGTTCAAGTTCCCTCAATAAAGTTAATTACCCCATAAAAAATTAAGCACCCGAACGAACTTTGTTAAAAGCTCCTTCGAACTATCTGTAAGGGACTCGTTTTATTTAAAACGAAATAACGACTTTGCTACGATATTGTAAATAAGTATTAGGTAGATACTAATTCTTTATCCTTAGGCTTCAAGCTTAGGCAGGAAGGTTCTCTACGACTAGGCAAAAGGAGTATAGGGCGTCCTTCAACCAGGTGGACCGACCGACCTGATAAGCTGCTGGATGCAGAGAGCATTGAACCGGCCTGAGTGGCGGCTAGAGGAGCTCTATGTCCGGCAGTGGACGAGTAAAGGCTGACGGATGGGATCCTTGGGCTGCAGCGACTACTAAACATGCGGTAGCCTAATCGCTTGATACTCTTTTTAGAAGCTCCTTCGAACTGTCTCTAAGACACTTGTCTAATTGATAACGCAATAAAGACTGCGAGGAGAAATATTTACAAGTATTCGGTAGAGAATGACATTGAGTTTTTATATTCTTGAGCTGCAGTGAGTACTTAACATCAGGTAGCCTAATCGTTTGTTTCTCTTTTTAAAAACTTCTTCGGACCATCTATAAGGGAATTGTCTAATTGATAACTAAATAACGACTTTCAAGGAGTGTACAAAAGTATTAGATAAACATTAAGTTTATGTATTCTAAGCTGCAACGACTATTAACATCAGGTAGTCTATTCGTTTGTTACTTTTCTTTCGAACTACCTATAAGGAATTTGTCTACTTGATAACGTGATAACCACTTTGCGAGAAGAATTGTATATGAGTACACGGTAGATAAGATATTGATTTTATATGTACATGCGCTCAGCGACTTCTTAACATATGGTAGCCTAATTGTTTGTTAGTTAAACAAAGATAGGTACAGATAAAACATGTATCCATTCGTTGGTAAGTGGAAATGATTAATCAGAAAAGTTAATTTGCAAAACAAAACAGTAAGCACTAGTCGACTAGTTACGTAGCGTGTAGGGTACAGTAATAAATTAGAACGGCTTGCAAAGTACTGACGGGTACGTAGTTTAATCAAGCAAATTACCTAAAGTTTTCTGTTAAATTTACTGTAATAAAGATTGAGCGCATAAAACGTAGTATGCTGGTCGTTCGGTGTTTCACACTTTGAGGCGCTCATATTAGATCGGGTCAGCGTTCCGGGAGGCGGCCCTAACCTCGAGTATTTTTTTTATGTGAGAAGAGTAGCAAACGAGCATGCGAACCACCAGATGTTAAGTCGTCGCAGCCCATAGACATCTACCTACGTACAATCTATCTAAAATGCTATCTGAGCTCGAACATACATACGTTGCTACTCCTGTGGACTAGGATGGTCGCCTCGCTTCTAAATGTAGCCGGCAACCGCACCTCTCCAAGTGAAACACAAGTACTGCTTTATAGCGGATTATGAGGGTGGCGGTGGTACCTTCCAGCTCAAACTATTTTTCACCTTTCAATTTTTTTTTAATTTTAATTTTGAGTTAGGTCTATACGGCTAGCAGATTCGAGATATGTAACATGATGATGGCTTTGTTCCATTAAACTTTTCACCTCTTCGTCAGAAGTTTTCTGGTCTCTTACACGAGAGTCCGGGATTCGAATTCTTGGCAGGATCCTTAGATTGTTAATCCATTGCTTTTTTCCTTTACGTTGGTAAGTAGCAACCGAGCGTGCTCACCAATTGATATTAAATGCTCTTTATAAGTCATCCACATTTACGGTCCTTATTTACGATTACGATACAATACGATTTATGGTCTATGAGTTGCGACTATGTAACATCAGATGGTTAGTTCGTTTGCTATATTTCTCACATAAAAAAATAAAACAAAAAAGCGAGCAAAGTTGCGGCAAAAATCAAGCCAATAATAATAGCATTAAGTTAACCCTCCGAAATGTTCTATTTAATTAAGACCTTACTCCGTCCATTGCTTCTTGCCTTTTTTCAGGCCAGCTTAATCAAGGGACGAACGAAACGGACGAAAGTCCTTCGAACATTACAAGCATTGTTGCTTAGCTTATTGCGAACTTAAATATCTCGAACATTCGCAGTATATTTTAATTAAACAAAAATCTACGTTTCTACTTCACAACGGAAGCTTTATGAAGCCGTTCGCTATTCAACTGTGTGATCACAGAGTATAATAGATTTTGACATTTAGAAGAATTTTGTAATAGACTTTGACATTGAATAGAATTTTATAATAGACTTTGACATTTACGTCGTTTTTTACGGTGCTTGAAAGCCGTTTTTGAGAGCAAAGGAGTTGACAGTTTATTGTGGGTATTTAGTGTGGGTAATTTAGTATTTTTATGTGTTTTTTTACATAAAGGTTCCAAATTATATTTAAATTTATTTGATAAACAATGTTTTTATTGAAACATAGTTGAACGGACATTTAAATTAGTGTCTATGTTTTGAATTTATAAACAGTGATAATTTTTACTGAATTCTCATAGGTCAGAGTAAGATTAAGTTGGTATTAAGGCCCTCAGGTTTTGTTTTCAGTAAAACAAATTCTGAAAATTGTATTATTTTCT
>DWON01006245.1:0-14055 GCA_018251015.1 Phocides pigmalion okeechobee
GGGTGGCGGTGGTGCCGCCCCGGGCGAACTCTAACGGCTTTACCACCTTTAAAAAAATTACGCGTCTATATAATTTTTGTGTTGTAACAATAAGATATTACTGTGTTTTTGTATGCAGTGTAAAACAGTGATGTACTGTAGAAAGTATATCTCATATCAAAAAAGTATTTTTTTTGTAAGCATGCAGGCCATCTGATGTTATGTAGTAACTGCAACTCATGGACTTGCAGATACAACCTCAAGTAAGAGCGAAGTTCTACCTGAGCTCGTACAATTAAAATTAAAGGGATGTGGTGGTATATTCTCTGAAGAATCATGGTTTTTACAAAATTTCTGTTAGAGGATGTAGGAAAGGTATCAGAATAAACAAATATGTCTATCTTTGTGTTAAAAATTTCTAGCCTAGTGATGAAGAGTATTAAGCAGGATTACCTTTTTACTTTTGCACAAAAATAAAAACAATACACAGAATTGGAAAGTCTTAAATGTTAATAATATACTAATTCATACAAAAATATTTTTAGTGTACCAAAGAAGCCAATGAAGGACAAACTGAACGAACTAATAGCACAAAGAGATAGTCTCATCCAGCAAGACAGTCCTGACGAGGAGGAGCTCAAGCAGCTCAACCAGGAGATACGGAGCATGCTGCTCAACTGTGGCACTTGACCTCTGCCATTAAATCATCGCTTGTAACCACACTGCCATCTAATGATTTTAATGGTATCACAAATCTTGCCTTAATAAATTAAGTATTCCTCTACAAACTCCCTGGGCGTTTTAGAAGTTCGGAACTTCCGGCCTTAGCAAGGCAAAAAAGTTCGTGGAATTTTTACTTTTAGCATCTATTACTTATGTACTTACATTTTGTGTAATTTTTAACTGATTGAGATAGGCGTTAAGAATTTTATCTTTGGTGCAATAATAAAACAGTCTATGCCATGATTGTCTGTGGTAAGAGTTCCGAGTTCCTGTTGGTTGTCTTTGCGTTAGGGATTGTGCTGGATTGATTGTAATGTATTAGTTTAAAAGATTAATAAATAATACAACATATGTAACTTTTTTAATAATATACATTTTTCAAAAGTATCATAGCGTAGCTATCTTGAGGAAACCTTCAATGTTTCAAAACATGTGCAAATTAATTACTTTTTCACTGAGGTACAGATTGAAAATTTTTTGCATTTTTTTATCTATGCTAGCGGGGGGGCGAGCCGAGGCACCCTGGACCTGCCACCACCAACATAATTATGTCCAAGAGCGAGACTCCACTTTTACTATATTATGTTCCACGGGCTCATATTATCTGTACAATGATATCCACAATGCTCAATCGTATTATTTACGATGTAATGTCAACAAATAAAATGTTACAATATTTTGATATTTATATATTAATTTCTCTTGTCCAATTCAAGGCAGAATTTTTGCCATTGCGTACAGTATTTGTTAATAATGATGCTACCTGTTGATAAGTAATTCAATGTGATAATATTGTATTTTTGTTCAATAAATGTATTATCTTATACATTGTTCTTTGTTTGTGTGATATTTTCGAGATTAAAATTCAAGTTTGAGGCTATGTCGTCGTTTTTGGTATTTATACAGTGGAAAGTAAAGGAGCATGCAGCCTGTCTGATGGTAAGTGGTCACTGCCGCCCATGAACTTTATAACCATCACCATGTAGAGCAGAGAAGTCTATCTGATTTAGATCATGTAATACATCCATGATGGAATTTAAGTTCTTCGAAAATGTGAATCTGCTTTAACATCACCGTTAAACTTGAACACTGTAGTTCTCCACCTTTTCGATGTAGAGGTGTATAATACTAACAAGCGATCTATAGGCGCAAGATAAAATAAACCACGCAAATCATAAATTCATAAACAATGCCATCCTTTCGTGTTACTTTTTTGTAGTTCAATTCAAAATAAAAATGTAAAATGTATTTTTTATTATAAATTTGCAATAATAAGAATCATTATTTTGGCTAAATAGTGTTGTAATCAACATTAAACATGAATATAAAACCCTTTAAATTATTCCAATCGAACCTTCCGTATAGAAGTTGGAACGGGTATAAAAATAAAAACCGTTGAAAGAAATTCAGGCCAACGTGAGGTACCAATTGAGGGTGGAAGGATTGATTGAGGGAAGAATAGGATATGAATGGAACACAGATATAGCTAATAGAGACTGGTGTTGTCGTACAAGCGTAACTGTCATTTGCTTATGGCTCATTAATTCATACATATCCATACGATCTAATTCATTGACAAAAAGTAAGTAATCATTAAAAAATTGTAATACGTAGAACACTTAATATAACACTGTATATTTATGAATATTAGTGTTTTTTCCTATCTGTGTAATTATTTGACGTTACTAGTTATTAGTATATCTATGGTAATGACGTATATAGGTATTTACTCGTTCGTCGATTGTAATGAAAATTATTTTTTTTAGTCTGAAAACCATATGTTCGGTGTACTATAAATTATGTTTTTCTCTCTATAAACTAGCGGAGTAACTACGTAAGCTCGATAAACCTTTTTCATCTTTTATGTTCACTCGTTCATAAACAATGGCTAAAAGTAAGGTGACAGGAGCCACTAGTAGACTAAAGCAAGATTACCTTAGACTTAAAAATGACCCAGTACCGTATGTGACTGCTGAGCCAGTGCCATCCAATATTTTGGAGTGGCACTACGTCGTGAAAGGCCCCGAGAAGAGTCCCTACGAAGGCGGTTACTACCACGGAAAAATATTGTTCCCTAGAGAATTCCCATTTAAACCTCCATCGATTTACATGATTACACCAAATGGAAGGTTCAAAACAAATACTAGATTGTGCCTTAGTATAACAGACTTCCATCCCGACACGTGGAACCCTGCGTGGTCGATATCGACCATCCTGACCGGTCTGCTCAGCTTCATGTTAGAGAAGACTCCGACACTCGGCTCGATAGAGACGTCTGACTATCAAAAGCGATGCATGGCGGCGGAATCCCTGGAAATAAATCTGAAAAACAAAATGTTTTGTGAACTTTTCCCCGAGTATGTGGAAGAGATCGAGCAGCAGCTAAAGGAGCGCGAGGAAGCTATCCTGAATGCGGACAGCGCGGCGAGTGAGGGTGAACTGACTACTGAACAACAATCTAATTTGCATCATATGATGACCAACTTGTTTGTTATCGTTGGATTTGGGTTCCTTGCCTACATGGTCAAATATGTACTGGTGTCCATATCTAACGACTAGACAATAAAGTAATTTGTGTTATGATGTAAATAATGTAATTTATTTTGTATATACATATTGGTTACTATAGTGCTGAATTGTGACTTATGCACCATATACATAGTTTGGCTGAAAGCTATATATATGAACAAAAAACTTAATTCCTATAGAGACTTTATTATACAAATAATGTTATTAATATCACAATATCTTGCAAATTGGGAATAAACTGGGAATAATAATTGTATTCCATTTCCATAAAACTAATTGTTATGTTTATTTATTGGAAGTAATTCTTTAGAAATTTGCACAAGTTAAGATTTTAGGTATAAGATTATCTCTCATATTGAATACAAATACCTAGCTACAAAATTAATAATATTTAGAAAGTGCAACACAGTTATTGAAAACACATGTCATCTGGCATTCTCTTGATCTTTTACAAATGCTTCTCTTTATATCGTTAATAATGTAGGTAAATTAACTAACAGTACTCGCTGTACTGATATTTATGTATTTATAAACAATATTCCAAAGAGTCCATTAACTATGAACTACCTTCTATCATGCCATTATGTTGAATGGAACCAAATCCCATCGCACCAAAGCTGGGATTGCTTATGACACTCATTTTATATATGGTGAGTTAAATATAGTTATGTATTTGGAGTTTGTTGTGGTTGCGATTAAAAAAATTATTATTTTCAAATCTCATTATTTAAAAATTGCATTCACATGCATAGTGGTGTTTAATAGTAATTTTATTTTTCATTACATTAATTAATACCTGCATACAATTATAAGTTACCGAGATCTAAATGTTTATTAATAGACCCAAGCTAGACGCAAATTTCATCAATCAGTTCCTTTAGATTGATAACATGTAAAATGCTTCAGAGAGAGGCGTGGGACTAGCAAAAGTGGCAGAAGTGTATGTGTTTGTATGTATGCACATATAAGGCAATTGCTGCAGTTCCATTCCATGGAATTGTAGCTATATAACTGAAGCTCGAAGTTCACAAGGTTTCATGATACACCTCTATGGAGCATTTTACATTTCTGAGAGGAAACTGTTCATGAAAATCTGTAGCTGTTTGAGATCTATAAAGTACTTTTATGTAAGAATCTTAAATCTGCTTTAAATGTTGTGTTTAGTTATTCAGCACTGAATGATACTTAAATGATGTAAAGGCTATGCAACTGTGATAGTTATGAAAGTATTCCATTATTATGTTTATGATTTTTCTTAGTGCCTCTATTGTTCGATGGTCTGTTATTTATAATGACAGTTATTAAATGTGTATCTGGTATTTACATTTTGTATCTTCCTATGCAATCTAATGAAAGATTTAACTAAATTAGTAAAATTCATTAAGTGACTATCCGAGTGATCTGATATTTAAATACAGACATATTATACAATTCTAATGAATCCTAGTATGTAAATGAAGTCATTGGGAATGAGTTTCATTTTTCAAATATTACTGTCATTCATACTCTTTGAAATTACATGTGACTGTAAATTGCAGGCCAACAAACATTAGATCCTCTATAGTTACTGTCGGTATTGTGTAAATGCATATATAATGTGCTAAGTCTACATTATGACTTTTACACATATATTGCATTTATGAGTGTTTTCCAGAACCATATAATTTTAATGATTATGATAAATTGTGGAAATGAATGCATGGTAGAGAAAGCTAGAATGTTGTTTCTCCATTATAAGTTGAACATTTGTACTTGTTCAGTAGTTGCAAATAATATATGATTAAATGAATAAATAGGATGTTTCTACTATTAAATTCTTTCTTTTATTTATCGTCATTATATCGTTTTTATTTCATATTTCATTTACATTTTTAGCAGGTAAAACTAAACACGTTGAGAATGAAAAGGGCCTGAATAGGATTTTTTTTTGAAATTAACATTCACATATATAATGTGAAATTTTGCAAACCAAATATTTTTTTCTATTAACACTGACTGCGGTGCGCATATATTGCACTAGTCAGCGTTGCGAAAGGCAGCCTTAACTGAAGCTTGTTTTCCTTACTGGATATGCGCTGACAATTAATAGAAATATTTTTTTAGCATCCGTACGACATTTACGAATACATAGACGTTGTTTCTGCTCGCACTCTTGTAGCGGCGATGTAAATACAGCACTTGTGTTCGCCCGTATGCGGCATACCTGTGTTGTGTGCCGCAGGGAAAGTGTTAAGGAAATGATATTTATATTTTAAGGAAATTTGGCATTAATATAAAAACAGAATAATATTTAAATATATTTTATTTACTTAGGTATATAACATTACTAAACATTACATAATATAATACCTACCGCACAAACAATAACTTTACATACCTTTAAATTACGTAAAAATGTATTTTGGAAGTTACATCTTTTGGCGCGTTTTCTAATTAACAATAACAGATGGTTTTTGACATGATGACAGAATATTCGAATTGATTATAATGAACAATCGAAATTTAAAAAGCACCATCTTCGGTTATGAAGTCTAATTTCTAATAGTATAAGTTAATGGAAGTTTAGAAACTAATAAACTAATATAAAAATGTTATGGGGGTTGGGTTACTATAAATAGTTATAATTAATAAATGTTAATTTAATAATGTGTACATGAAAAATTTAAAGTCCCAGTTTTTAGCGTAAAAAAATACTATACTATGTAAGTCTAATTGGTCTACCTATGTTAGGTCAATACATAATAATAATGAAGTTTTATTTTTTTATTCTAAAAAAATTACTAACACGCCAAGGAAGTGTAACTTCTGTCTCGTGTAAACGGCCCCCTTTTATTACATACATGTCTTATATATTTCTATGTGTTACATTATACTAACATATTGAGGCGTAGTTAATTGTATAGAAAAATAATAAGGCTTACTTGTAGTAAATAGGCGTGATTATAGAATCATACAATATAAGCATTATATGAACGAGGTATAATTTTTGGAATCTACTTCATGTTAATCTCTAATGTAGCCAAGTATCATTTACATCTCGAGTAGAAAATCTCTAATATCCTAAGCTCCATTAGCACAGGAATCACAATGGGAATGATGTCTACTGTCGTATTAAATTACATGGTTATGCAATCAATTATAAGTTTGAGTATTTAATCATGGCCAAAAAACGTGAATCAACAATCTAAGAACATGAAAAAGGTTTGTGTATATAGAATAGATTCACTATGCAAAAATACGATTAAATCACACAATAATTATGAAACAGCGATTAACAAATGACAATATAGAAAAGCTTTTTTTATTATTTACTACAACTGATTACACTATTTGAATGGCGAAATTTTAAATATTATTAGAATTAACATAATTAATAATTTAATATTAACAGTACATCTACTTCTACTAAAGTGTATCAATTTCTTTGTGAATATATAAAAATATTATTTACATAATAATCAAACTGCATTCATATAAACTCTTTACCAATATGCAAATATTAGGTACCTAATGTCATGAAAACCAAATTATAAGAGTTATGTAAAAAAATCACACCCAAACTTACAAATACACTTACATTAAGTAAGGTTATAGTATAAACTATATTTATATATATATATATCTTACATTAATTATGATTATGACAGGGTAAATAGTAAAATTTATGTTTAAAATACCTAGTTTAAACTTCTTGAACAAGACTTAACCTATCATGAACAACATAATTCAGATACAGATCCCTTTATACATATGATGGCAGTACAATTAACATAATTATTTGTTTACTGTTTCTTCTTCATCATCCTCTTCCACCCAATCACTGACTAAATTTTTAATATTCTCGTCTGTTTTTGTATCTGGTTTATCGGAGACAGGAAGTTCTATACTTGCATCTATTTTTTTAGTGTTTTCAGTATCTTCAGTAGGGACACATTCCTTCTTTGATTCCATATCTTCCTTATTTTCAACAGTATTTGTGTTATCTTCTTCTTGAGAATCATTTTCTTCCCATTCATTTAAGAGTGAAGAGATCTTGTCAGGGGTTTTATTTTCATTTGAGACCACAGTTTTATTATCTGATTCAGTTTCTTGAGTATTTGGTGGGTTGTCATTGCTCAGCACACTTGTGATATCTTCAGTTGCAGATATTGGTTCATCAGGCTGTGGTACAGATAATCTTCGTGCTGGTTGAGCCATATTTTTTTCAAGTTCATGTTGAATGTTTTCCACAGATTCTTCTAATTCTGACTGAGAGTCAGTCTCCATTGGTTCATCCTCTGTGGGATTCTTTGTTTTATCTTCAAGTGCACTAATTTGACCTTGATTTAAAGTGTCGATTTCATCATCTGACCATTCGGATGTTAAGCTTTGAATTTGTTTTTTAGCTTTAATAATAGTTTCTTCTCCATTATTGACAGGTTCGTTAATATCGGAAGTACTTGCCTTTTTCTTAGACAACATAGAAGACTCAATTTCTTTAGCAATATTTTCCACTGTCTCAGATTCTGCGCTTTCTTCACTATGGACACTTTGGTTATCTTTAGTATTATCAAGGATTTGTTCTTCAGGACATGTTTCACCTTCATGTACATCTGATGTATTTTCTGTTAAAATCCGTTCTACAGCAATACTATCTGTATCTTTATTTACGTGATCACGTTGTTGATCAGTGCATGCTTTTTGCTCTGTTGGACTGGTGTTATTTATTTGCTGACTATCATCATCATTTGAATTTGATGTACGTGGCGCTGAATTTGTCATAGTTTCAATAAAAACTGGTTGTGTTTCACTATTAATTACTATTTCTGTCTGAGAACTATCTGACATGATAATAGTATTTGTTTCATTAAGATTGTCAATAACATGTGGTTCATTTACTGAATGTCCTAAAGTGTGTTCATTGACATCCTGTACAGCAGTTGTATGTATTTCAACAGCAGTAGAGTCCATAGGAGTTAATTGCACTTCTTCTTCTTTGTCAATCGATCTTTGTTCCTCTTCTACAGGTGTGTATTGTTCATCAAGGGATGTTTGTTGACTGTCTATAGGCAATATAGTGACTTGATTGTTACACATTGGTATTTCTGTTTCAGTGTTAGGAGCAATACTTTGAGCTATATTATTTTGCCAGGAATCATCGGCAGGTGTCTCTATTACATGCGCGCTCTCAACTGGTGCTGATGTAGTCACTGTTTCATAATTTTGTGTAATTATGTCTGAAGTCGTCACAAACTGTGCCCCAATGCTTTGAGATGTTATCAATTGGTACTCTTTATTCTGATCTTCAACAGGATGACTGTATACGACTACAATGTTTGAGTTGTCTCCAGGTACAGTCTCTGGAACATTCAATGGATAATCATCTTGGATAATCATCATATCATTTGATTGGGTTGTATTCAAATCAATTGTAGTTGACATATTATTGTCATGCGGAGTTGTCAATACTGTCAAAGTTTTGTTTGCATCTCCATCTTCAAATATAATAGAATGATTGGAAGCCATCAATGCCTTATATTCTTCTTCATTTGATACAACAAATTGTATCGGTTGATTTACATCACTTTTTTTGACTATCATTTTATGCTCCATATTTGTTGTTGGAACATTCATGTATTCTATAGATGTTGTTGTACTAATATTATGTTCAGTTTCTTCAATATCTGTATGCATCATATCAGGCATAAAGAAATCTTCTTGCGTAATAGCTTTCTCTTTCTTAGGAATGAGATTATTGTTTTTAATAACATATTCATTATTGTCTATCATTACAATTTCCTCAGATTGATTATCAATAGAAGAATTAGAATTGTGGCCAAACTCATTTTGTTTGCTCGGCGCACTTGTGGCTATATTTTTATTCTGCATTGACTGTATTACTTTAGAGGCCGATGATGATGGTGTAGTAAATCCAGAATTCAATATTTTATGTTTTATTGCTGGTAATAATATTCTCGGCTTTTTAGAAACCACTTGAATGTTTCCATCCGGCTGCTGCTGAATTTGATATTGTATGTCTGCATCGTCACTTTCATTTTCATACATAATTGGTACTTCATACTTAACAACTTTTGGTTTCGGCGAAGGAGGTGTTACTACTCTATCTTTCACTTCATTTTCATCATCAGATATGTCTATAATCCCATCATTTTTAGCCATTTCCTTATGATTTGCACGTATGTGAGCGTAAAGGTTATTTTCACGCAAAAATACTTTTAAGCAATAAACACATTGAAGATTAGTTTTTCTATCTGCAGTATACTTGTGACCAGTCTTTTGTATGTGTATAAGAAGTTGATTTGAGGCAGAGAATGTTGCATTACATACATAACAACGGAAGGTACTATTTTCTCCATGTGTCAGTTTATGTTTTATAAGGTATCTTTCTGTCAAAGCAACGTAATTACAAATATTACATTTAGGGAATGAATATTGAGGTGGTGGTTCTATTCCATGTTTTGTATACAAATGGTGTAGTAAGTAATTTCTTTTCATTGTCTTCTGGCCACAGTATTCACATATATTTGCTACCGGTTTTTCATTATGCACATCAACAAGATGTCTGCGGAATTTGTAGTAAGTTGAAAAATGTATTGCTTTTCCTGGAGCTCCACAGAGTAAACATATCCAAGGTCCTTTAATATTTTCTGCACCCATAGCAATTAATTTTGCTGCTTCCTTGGAATCAATAACTTCAGTCTCAAATGCATAGTCAGGAGATTTGCTTCTAGGCTTTGACTCTTTATCCTCCTCAAATTGTGGACGAGGTTTCTTCTTGCTTGGAGTGTTCAAGATCTTTAGTTTAATATTTTTGTTACTCTTAACTAAATGGGGATATTTTTTAAGCACTTCACTTATTATTTTAGCATGATCTAAGTTATTTGCTTGTTTACTATCCTTAGTTTCAATTGTAACTTTTGGACCACCATCTAAGATTTGATCAAAAAGTAAATTAGTATCTTTCGGTTCATTCTTAATGGACATAATTGGTTGTGGAAAGCTACTTTGTTCATCACTCATGTTTCCAGAGTGGTCATCATCAAATATATGGTCATTTGATGTAATCTTTTTACACTCTACAATATCTATTGTTGAGCGACCAAACATTTTAGATGTTGAAGGATCTTCAAATATCCCACTTCTATTAGGACGGTAATGTTTTGTAGTTTCAGGGTGAACCATTAAGGGTTTTGAAGTATATGATATGTTAGTAAACGAATTGTCAAAAAGATTATCTGCTTCCAATTCTTCTGGCAGCTCATACCTAGTAGGACGAGGGTCTGCAATTACAGGTTTCTTTGAAGTTGTAGATTGATAGTCAATTAAAGTTGGATTATTAAAGGGCACTTCATTCATTTCATAAATACTAGTCTTTTTATTTTTCTGAGGTGTATTATTTTCAAAAGCTTTTCCATAAGAACGCTTATTATTTGTTGTATTGGACGATGAGGGTGATGAGTAACTCTTATGTGAGTTATATGATTTAGTATAACGTTTTGGGTTTGAATAACTGTGAGCTGGTACTTCTCTGACAGGTTGACTTCGATGTGCATCTAGTAGCTTGGTGAGAACTGGCATGTTCATAACAAGAGAAGTTTGATACAACCTTTCAAGTAAGTCCATTTTGAATTCTAGTTGACCAGTGTACATAAAGTTGACTATGGGTACAACAACGTCAGCTTGCAGGTCGTCAGGCATGACGAGACAGTCCTCGTACATCTCGCAAGTGCGTTCTAAAAGCTCGAAGTACTCCGTGCATGCATTAAGCACCAACCTATGCACTTTGAGCTGGGCATTGTCTTGAAATTGGAGTGTCAAATCGCAATAATCTGTACGATTGAAGAAATGCTTTAACCTCTGGAGGAAAAATATCCCCCAGTTGTCTACTTTCACTTGCTTCAAGTCGGACATGATGCCGACTGTATTTTATCTCATCTTTTCACCAGACACGCTGAAAGGAAAACATACACTATTATTCCACATGTACGTTATTTTTGTGGTAAATTTGTAACGATCGACGCCCTTAATACAATTTCGCTTGACACAAATCATAGACGCGGTGACGCCGACAAATTGTGCACATTTTATGTAATTAAAAGTTTGAATTTGATTATTACACTTGAATTTTGCGCCATTCATTTAAGTGTTGATTTCGGAAAACTTACCAGCAAAAACATCAACACTGCCCACTATATTTCAATCCCTTGTTCATATCACAGCACGCCGACGGCACAAAATTACTGCACCAATTTTATTTGAAGTTGACAACATAGACGTAAGATGGCGGTGTTACAGGAGCGACGCTTTGGTTCAAGATTGTATATTAATGTGAAGTCATGAGCAATACTTTTAATCCTTCTTGAATATTTTAAAAGTATTCCATAAATATAAATATAAGTATGTGATTATTTCACACAAATTAGACACATCTATTTTTAAAATATTTTTTTAGACTAGTGAAATAATAAATGGAATTATTTGACTACGCACATATTGTGTCGCCATCTGAAGTATTGATTTGGCGTGTTCTAATTTTACACTCTCTGCGATACTGGTGTTCTGAAGATAGGTAGATGACGCATCAAAACGGTACTTTGCCTTACTATTTAATAAATATCTATGATAGGGCAATAGATGGCTCTGTAATTATTTTTTATTTATATTATTATGATGAAATCCGACCGTGTAAGAGTAAATAATACTTTTCTATATTTAATAAAAGACAAATATAGCACACATTACGGGGTTTAGTTCTTTTAATTACGTGTAATAAAGTTTTTGAAAATAGAATTAATTGTGAAGGTATTTAAGATACTTGAATGACGTCATTATATTATAATATACTTTAATACAGTGTTTCCCAAACTTTTTTAGGCAATGCCCCACCTAAACATTTCTAAAAATTTTATGCCCCCCTACATAATTTTTAACCTTTAATTTTTTTGTTCTCTTAAGAAATATAAATGATAAGTTTGAGGACGAAATTATTGTTTTATTGAAATATAGCGGAGAGAAACGTATTTATTCCTATTAATTTATTTTATCTAGAAATAAGGGTATTAGGTTTTATAAAAATAGTATAGTAGCAGAATATGTCTTCTTCGACATATTGAGCGGACGTATTAAAAAAAGTGGATTTTTTTGTTAAATTTGTCACCGATATAGATATCGGTTGCATTGCATTTAAATAACCCACAGCCAAAGAATCAAAATCATGTCAAGTTCATTTTTGAATTACCCCCCTTAACTATCAAATTGCCCCCCTGTGCGGCGTGGGCCCCACATTGGGAAACACTGCTTTAATATAGCTTTTTGATGTGCATCATCACCATATAGTTGGACGCTAAGGTACCACCGCTTTCTTGACAATCCGTCGTGAAGCTTTTGGTACATATTATTTAAAAGTTACGTCGATATTATGTTCGGGCTAAGTTAATTAGGTTATCTACTTTGACTTCTACCTAAGTCCTAGTAGAGTAATCGGAGATTTTTATTGAAAGATTTTGATAAACTTCATCTATGTCAGGCTCAGCAACCAAGACGGGAGAGCCAAAAGTTGCAATTCGCATTTTTTTCCATATTTTAAAGAGCCATTAAAAATATGTTTAAATAATTTTATATCTATCTGTGTGTTCCGATTTCAACACGAAGTTCACTGGCAGATATTGTTATGGGGAGTATACAGTACAATACTGTACAGTGGGATACAACATTGTCCTAACTATCTGACCGGGTCAGTCAGAAAAAAAAATAGTTTAAAGATATTCATAAAATGACAGTAAACAACAACTTTTGTTCTTAGGTACAAAAATTAAAAAAATCTTATCGTCAAACTTTTTGAAGCATTTATAGAATTATTTCATTTAATGACTTAAAAAATAGTTTAAAAAACACGTTACTCTTATTGTAGGTACTCTAACTTACAATTATAGACCGACATGATATTTATAACAAATTGATGATTCAACACTTCTGTAACTGCAAGTGCTCATCTCCAACTAAAACACAAGGGTTGGTTTACGGTAGATTACGACGGCGACGGTGGACCTCGATAGAAATATAGCTCCTTATAAAATCTGATTCGATGTCTAGTGGTAAAGTTCTTAGATTGACATAAACTGGCAAACAGCGTTACGAAGTGAAGACTGAGTTATAACTTAAGGTGTAATCAGTACCGACCTTACAATAAGGGCACATAGGGCACGTACCCAGATATTTTTTTAATTTTTGGATTTACTAAAACAACTGCCATTATTAAAATGCAATGTTCTTGGTTCAGCAAATTCGATTTCTATCTTTTTCTAAACAGGAACCAATTTAATAATGAACAAGAGGAGTTAATAGTAAAATAACAAAATAGGCTCCCGTACTGTCAAGTTCTATTTATTTAGTTTCGGCACTGTCTACGACGACTTTGGGTGTAATGATGTGGTGAGCATCATGTTGGTATCACCCTATTGTGGTTAGTTGTTATAGATTTAATATCTACCGTAAGGTACAAATATACATAGACTTACTTTACGTCGTAGTAGATGTAGTTACGTAGCCAACGACCATTCAGTCCACCTGATGGCAATTTGTCTCTGGCCCTATGGACCTTTGTAACCAACTCCATATATCTACTACTACAGGAGCTTCACCCGGAGTAGATCACTATACGCTACTATCATACATATTAAGGACTAAGACCGAAGATGTAAAGGTGGTAGAGCTGTTAGAGATGGCCCGAGGCGGGACCACCGCCAGTCTCATAACCCGCCGTAAAGCAACATGTTCTTCATGTATTGTGTTTCAGTTGGGGAGGTGTGATTGCCGGATACACAT
>DWON01006246.1:0-14055 GCA_018251015.1 Phocides pigmalion okeechobee
GTTGCCAAAGAGGAATGGAACGTAGTATGTTTAAAATAAAGAGAATGGAAAAATAAGACAACTAAAATAAGGTCTATCACAAGAGCAACTAACTCTTTGAGTTATACACAAAAGCTCAAATGGAAATGGGCAGGCCATGTAGCAAGACTTGTAGACCAAAGATGGACGGTCAAATCTACAATGTGGCGTGGCCCTCTAGGTAAAAGATCCAGAGGGATACCTCTTACACGTTGGGAGGACGAAATTAAAAGAACAACCGGCCCTGTCTGGCACCAAGTAGCACAGAACAGACACACTTGGTCATCTTTGGAGGAGGCCTTTACCCACTCTGGGGTCCCTAAAGATTAATTAATAGATTAAACATACTAATATGTTAAATAATTAATATATATTAAAAAACACTAAAAAATATTTTGTATTATTTTTATTTTGTTATGTTGTGATCTGCTCGAAATAAAAGGCTTTTTTTTATTACTAGTTTAAATGAGAAAGTTAATACTATACTATACTATACTATATAATAATACAGCAAAGGCACAGTGTGGCCTAACACCTCTATTATTGTTAATATTTCCACCGTTCCTTCAATTCAATATACAACAATTTTACTGTCGCTAGCCAGGTGTATGTATGTACCTTTCACAACATAAATATTATAACATGGTTTAATAAAAAATGTATTCGTTACCTAATTCAATTACAAATGTATGATAATTTCATAACTATATTTCTTGTTCTATAATTTAGAAGCACGGCAACTACAAAAAAATTGTAAATGCACCCATTATTTACAAATTTTTGTAGTTGTCGTAAACCATTTTAATTTTTTTATTGTATAACATTAATTTAAAAATCTCAATAAAATGCATTTGATGTTGCACACATTTATATATAATGTTTCTTTTTTTTAATTTCAGTCTTTTGTTTACGTGAACAGGAACATCTAACTTGGGATGTTACATACAAAAAAGATTTACTAACTCTGTTTTTTTTTTATAATAATGCATGCATGTAATAACAAGTGATTTCAGTGTCAAAAAAATATCTTGTATATTCCTTTTTTCACAATAATAATATCGCAAAGTGGACATATTATAATTTACTTGTTACTTTATTATAAAACTGTCAACTGTCAGAATCTTAGGATGGCAATCATAAAACAGAGGCGTTCGTTTGTTCGAAAAATTTAAAAACTTTTCGTTTGTAGCTACATCGTTGTGCTATTTTGCGATTATTGATAACAGTTAATAATTTAACAGAATATAGTAATTGTTGAAAAAGTCACTAAAAGTTTGTTTTATTATATTGCTAATCAAAGGCATGTGTAATTTGTAATAAGATATCAGCACGCGGCATTAACGGAACATCGGACAGTTTTGTACTAAACAACGGTTAGTTGTAAATCCGACAAAATTCCGCATTACAAGATGGATGATTTTTTAAAAATTGAAAAGATTGGTGAAGGTACTTACGGTGTGGTGTATAAAGGTAAAAATAAATTGACAGGCCAGTTTGTGGCTATGAAGAAAATACGTTTGGAGTCTGAAGATGAAGGTATACCATCAACAGCTATAAGGTATGTGCTAACTTCTTGCTCCTATCTCTCGTGTAGTATTCAATTTCCTTGCAAACATTGAGATTTAGTCTTCTTTCATAATATTAAAGTCATTATAACCTAAACCAATATGTCAACAACTAGTCTCTCTCTTTTCTAAATTTTACAAGATGAACGGATCGTTATCCAGTAAAATGGTATTTTTTACATTCATAGCCTCATATTAATATTTTTGTCATGATTATTACTAATACATACATCCATGTACATAAATTCTTGTAGAACAGAAATTGAAATTTGCTATAAATATTTCAGTCGGATAAAATACATTGTGACTGCTGTACTATGCAGGTTGTTCAATAAATTTTCACCACTTTCAAAATATTTTCTACATGAAAAGAATAGAATGATAAAAATGATGCAGATTACCTCTCTTATAGAAATCTTGGTCTGTATCGGTGAAAAACATAGTAATGGATGTTTACAATCTACGCTTCAAGTCCATTTGTTTTTGTTGACTTTGAACCTCACAAAAAACTGTGAAATACATTTTTCTACAAATGCCATTGTGCCGATGAGCATAAATTTAATATTATTTGATCAATACTTTACATGATTCCAATCACTATTGACATATAATGAATTAATAATGGATTTCTCTTTTTTTAATGGTTTGGTGCTGGTGTCATTTTTACTTTTTCTTATTTTTGTGTTTTCACAGAGAGATATCACTACTGAAGGAGTTAAATCACCCAAATATAGTAAAACTAGAGGACGTGCTTATGGAGGAGTCACGACTTTATCTTATATTTGAATTCCTGTCTATGGACTTGAAGAAATACATGGATTCGCTTGGATCTGGCAAAGTATGTATATTAAGAGAATTTTGTAATATTTTATCTATTCAAAAACATGAGCTATTATTTTTACACTATCAATATTTTATGGCTGTAGTAAGAATCTTATACAATTAGCAAATAATTGAGTGGTTTATTACTAATTTGAATACTAAAATGTTAAAAATATTTTTGCCTTATAAAAGTACACATTCATCATCATCAACATCCTCAGCCTTTTAACATCCATTGCGGTCATAGGCCTTCCATTCAATGTCCAATGTAACGGATCTTATGTGGCCTGTGCTCAATCAAGCCCAGTGACTTTTACAAGTTTGTTCTTCCATTTGGTTGGGAGCCATCTGGGGAGCACACATTACTGATCTTGAAATTGCAAATTATTTATAAGCACTTAGATTGATCAGTAGTGAACTTTTAAATACCTAATGTAGTTATAGAACGATTGCAGGGCCTAATTTCTATTAAGTTGAAAATCTTAATGATTGGTTAAAATTTTAAATCTTGAAAATAATGTTTACCAACTACTCTGAAAATATGCTCGATATTTGTGTAAACTTGTATATTTTTCTTATCACAATATATATAAACAAAAAAGTAATATTTGTTAAATCAAAATAGACAGTTAGCAATGCCTGGATATAAAAAGCTAGTTTATAAATAATGACTAATTTTAATATAAATCAATTTACAGTTTATGGACCCAGGAGTTGTAAAAAGTTACCTGTACCAGATCAACAGTGCCATATTGTACTGCCACCAGCGACGTATACTGCATCGAGACCTCAAACCACAGAATTTACTCATTGACAAGACTGGCATCATTAAGGTATTTCTAGTTACCCAACATTATTGCAAATATTATAAATAGGACCAGTATTTTTTTAATTGCACCCCTCTCATGGTAGCACGCCAGCTTTAGAACCTTCGGCCTGCACATCTGGCTGTTTCAAGTTATGTATCTTTATTATAATAAAATTAAACCTGTATGCCTAAGATTTCTGCATTAAATTTTCAAATGTATGTGAAATCTACCTATTCACAGTTGGACATCATAATTCTCTTGCCAATTTTATTCTCATACTGTGAGAAATGTGCCCAGCAGTAGGACGTCCATAGGATGGTTTTAGTATTTACCGTAATATTAAGAAAATGATGCAGATATTTTTTGAAGTATAGCATGTCATAAAAATGCAAAAAATGAAATTTTGATTAAATCAGTAAACTACAATCTATTTGCTGGAACTCTGTCAACTTGGCAGAAGTGAAAATTGGTAGATTTATATGTAATGGGCCTAGTAAGATGGACAGTATGAAATAGGCTAATGATTAGAAACTGTATTCTTTGAGTTTCAAGTGCATACAATAATATCATCAAACTAGGTGGGATACCTGTTTACCACAAGATTTACATACCTTTTATGTTGTCCAGTTGTTGTTTTCTATGTCTTTGTAAAACATAGAAAACAACAACTGGAATCTCATGTTTATTGTATTCAATTTCCAGGTAGCAGATTTTGGACTTGGTCGAGCATTTGGTGTTCCTGTCAGAGTTTACACTCATGAGGTTGTGACTCTCTGGTACAGAGCGCCAGAAGTACTCCTTGGCACTCAGAGGTTGGTTCGACTTGATGATGATTGTGAACCAAGACTTCACAAACAGATAACTTTATTCAAATCTTTGTTTTTATTAAATTTTCAGTGTCAATTTTTCGTGTAATACTTCTTATTAAAATGTTTTTTTTTTTTTTCATTTATGTGCAAAACTTTTCCAAGTATTTTCTTTTTTAATAAATTTGCAGGTATTCATGCCCCATCGACATGTGGTCAGTAGGCTGCATTTTCTCAGAGATGTCATCAAAAAAACCACTCTTTCAAGGAGATTCCGAAATTGATCAGCTGTTCCGAATCTTCAGGTAATATTAGTTACAGCAAAAAATTAACATTCAATTCTTTGCCAAAAGTATTGCTATGTAAAGTTCAATACACACACCCACAAGTACACATGCACATGAACACAGATGCAAAATGCAACAGATGCAATCATTGGAAACATGTAAACGGAAAGGTGTAAGGTGTTAATACTAAACACCTTCCCTATGTTTTAGAACCGTCATAGGCTGGTGTTTATACATACCTATAAGCATGCATGTGTGCATACACGTACACAAGCACACACCATACACCACACAGCACAAGCATAACACATATACACTCATGTACATCTCAAAGTGGTATATTCATCCCCACACCACCATCCCTCCCACAAATTGACAGACTATTCCTATTCCATATCTTTACTTACTTTTATGTTACAGTTAAATGATGCATACCCTTTTGTCTCTGTGCTCATGTATCTACATTGCACAAGAGCAAAGTCGGTTAACGCTTCATTAATCGCATGTATTAATAATTTTTCAGAATGTTACGTACTCCAACAGAGCAGATCTGGCCGGGTGTGTCTGACTTGCCAGACTACAAACCAACATTCCCCAACTGGAACACATTTAATCTTCACAACCATGTAAGTACACTTATTTTGAGTTATTATATAAGATATTGTGACTCAATGTACTATCCCTGTGTAGGTATACCAATTTGAGTTATTACCATCCTTAATACATCCTTCAAATGAGACCAAAGCAGCATTTAACATTGGTATTGTAAGGCAAAAATTATTTAAGCAGTCTAGAAGTCGAACCAGGAATACTTATACTGTAATATATAATGTTTTTGCATTGCAGGTTCAAAACTTGGACGAGGACGGCATGGATCTGCTGCAGCGTATGCTGGTGTACGACCCGGCGCGTCGCATTGCGGCGAAGGCCGCGCGTCGCCACCGGTACTTCCGGGACGTGGCGCTGCCGCCGGGCCTCACGCCGCACCCCGCGTACGTGCGCGCCAACAACGACTCCACGGTGCAGAGTGTGTAGCGCAGACTCACTGTCACATACCCCAAGTTACACTGCCTTATCTATACGTTTTTTTCTAAATTGTCGCACTTGATAAACAAACATTAATGTCAACGGCGATAGGTCAATTATCGGATTCAAGCCTGCCTCTCTGTTAATGCTGAATGAACCTAATAGTAAACAAATGAAGCCTTATTTTCAATAGCGAGGATAAGTTCTCATAGTTTGAGTTTAAATTGCTTTGTAAGTTTATTCTAAATTAGCCTACACACATAAAGCGCATGTCAGTTTACTTGTTCACTTACTTCCTCTTCTGTATATGGCAAGATTGACATGACTATGTTACCTAACCCTATACAACACGGAAGACTTTGGACAAGCTTCACTAATCTTACACTCAAGCCCTACCTAACTCTCGCCACGACATTACCTAATGTTTTCTTGTCTCTCAATTTTATGCCGTGTAAGACTTACCCAATACTACTAACTAAATCTTACTACTATGCCTTACTTATGCCTGTCTATACGTAAGACACACGTCACTATCTCTGATTGTCACATCTCGTGCGACATACCTGACCTTAGTCTTACTGATAATATATAACAAAGTGGTCGTAATGTGTGGATTGATTATCGAATTTGTGGCCTTGATGAATGCATGTTATATCCAAATGAATGATTAGCTCAAAGCTAAATGTTATGGTTGTATAGAATATCTTAGCGTGCCTTTTAAAGTTAATTGTAGGTCACCTCTGTACTGTTCTAGTTCTATAATCACCTTACACTAATACGTGGCGATTTTCACCCAGCTCCGCGCCACGCAGCGTTGCGCGGGATATATAAGCTGCGCTACAGTCGCACGCCGCTCTCCCGCGTGGAGAGGCGTTGTCATTACGATTTACCACGCGTGCTCTCTATACAAATGGAGGTACTTATGCTCCATGCACTGACGCGCAGGGCGAAGCAGTGTAATGATACCCTTATACTTTTTAAATGTTCATTCTTTGTTTCATATATTGACACATCTATGTTATTTGAATAATAAACTAATCAATTTGTTAATTTTTTCAACGATTTTTTCAATAATAGATATGATCTCACGAAACATATGAAGGCATAATTTTAGTAGGCCTTAATAAAAGATGTCTAAATAAATTAATTAGGCCTGTGTAAATTATTTATTCATTGATAATTATTAAACTCATGGTTTGTGTAAATTATAAACAGTATCTAATGAAGGTACATTGAGTGCAGACGGGAGTTTGATCGACCGCTGCCAGTGGCAAAAATTTCGTATGCTTCCTATCGAAGAGCGTGTTATGCAGCTGATTCAGATTGTTATGCTATACGGCATTAACGAAATCTTAACGGAATTAGAGATAAACACTGATTGGGTGGTTGAAAACATAATAGAATCGCTTAGCTTCTAACAGGTGTGTATTGAATCGGTGTAATGCAAAAGATGTTGGCCTCGCCACATTATTTTATTAGACATACATCTGATTACAGATTATATATCCACTAATATTAAGCAATGTTACAATTTATGAATAATCGGTTTTTGTAAATAAAAATTGTATTGTTTTTAAGAGTTTTAATGTAGTTTAATGTTTGAATAAACAAGTTTTAAGAACAGAGGTGGCCTTAAATTTGCCTTTGAAAGTAGTTTTGTATGAGAATTTAAGAAATAAGAATAATTATTTTGACATTTTAAGTTTTTATTAATATAGGTTCGGTCTTTTTAATTAGTAATATCTTCACACAAGTTATTACAGATAGATATTATGATGGTATTATTCTATATTTATTGTAAATAATTACTTCATACCCGTGCCAAATGTTTGTGCTCCCCTGTAAAATTCGATTTGTGCTGTATTCCAAGGATCAATGAATTGCATTTAATGTGTCTTATTTAAAACTGATTAGCGATACATTTTTAAATATAAGATTATTTAAGTTTCTTCTAGCGTTTTATTTTATAGTCCTGTTAGCTGCCTTATCCTCATGTTATCGCTTTTGTGGACTATAACTTTATTTTGGGGTAAAGTTATCGTTTTAACGCACAAATAACTGTTGTATTACTATTATTTAGGTTTAGTCGTCTTCAACCTCAAAAGGTGTCAAGGTTTATTTTTTGGTAAAATTTATTAAAATTATTTAAAAATTTAATTTTTAATATCATAAGAGTAAAATTATGAAACATTTTGCCTGCGGCGCGCATATATTAGATCCAATCAGCGTTGCGGAAGGTAGCACTAGACAGGAGCTTATTTCTCTGGACTGAAGATACACCGACAATTCACTGTTTAAAATGCAATATTTTAGTGACTTGTCAGCGCACCTTCAGTCTCTCTACTAAAAGACTAAAAAAGTAAAAGAGAAAAGAGTAAGAGAGAAAGACTAAAAGAGCTCTACTGTAGTGCCGCCTCCCGCGATCCTGATTGATCTAATATATGAGCACCGCAGTCAGTGTGAAAATAAAACAACTTTATGGCGTTGTGATGGGATTATAATCTCACTTTAATTGAAATACAGACAGTCAGTCAATAAATGAAATTAATTTGAAATAAAACACAATATACTTCCAATTTAATTTTATTTCTACAAAACTAAATTATAATAACAAGCTCTATAATAATCCTAATATCTAGATAACAATGTATAAATCTCTTGCAACTATAGCAAATTATAACTATAGTGCACTTACTTTATATGCACTTTTTATACAAAATGTACTCAACTAGATTTCATCATTTATATCATAATAATCATAACGTATATAGTATATATTATAAAAAACATTTTATTTACAAAAAGACTTACAGATTCTGTTCTCGATCATGTTAAAAATGTTTGATTTTTATAGTATAGATAGTGGAACAATCACTTTTGACAGAGCAAATTATTCCTGTCATTGAATTGACGAGTGGAGAAGACTGTTCTGATGTAAGTAGAAGACTACATGATAAAAACAAATAGATTCATCAAGTAATTGAATCATTATCGGTTTACAATCAATTTTTAAAAAAGTACAATTAATCGCCAACCCATTACTGTCCCGCAGTTGGACACGGGTCTTCATTTAGAATGAGAGGATTCAGCCCTTGTCGACCACGCCGTTCAGTTGGTAGACATCACATACTTTTGAAAACATAAAAGAAAATTCTCAGGCACACAGGTTTCGTCACGATGTCTTCCTTTATCGTTATAGTAAGTGACTATTCATTTTTAATTCGCACATAACAGCGAAAACCCAGAGGTGCCTAGGGTTCAAACTGTGAACTCTACATTTAAGACACCAGAATCTTAGCCACTAGGTTATCACTACTTTTATCTTTGAGAACTAGGAAGGGAAAAAGGGGACTTCCAGGTATATGCTTCAAGATAATGTAGACTGGTTAGCGTAACTCGCAGTGTATAGGATTAGTTGCGAGGATTAATGGTAGATGGTGTGGACGGAATTTGTCAGTGATGGATGAAGAAAAATGTATATCTAATACAGAAAGGCGAGTAACAGATCCCAAAGATCAACGCCTAGCCCAAATCCCTGAACCTCAAATCTTGAAATTTTGCAGATAGACTCATAATTATAACTAAAATAAGCACTGGCAGAGAAATTTGGAACATTCCTCTAAAGGGGTAACACATAAGTTAAGATTTTGGATGATCATCTTTTACATGAGAAAAGCAAATCATGTCCAAATACTAGTAAACAATAATAAATAATGGAAAAAAAGAAGTCCAAATTGTCGAGTTCCTTTCCACATGTCTGAGGTCAGAGTTTTTATGTATGTAGCTTCTTAAGTACACATATAGCGTTGAACATCCTTATTCAAGCGCAAACAGAACTGAAGACCAATCTAAGCTCTTATGCGTTGTTACTCCTGTAAACAAAGATGGTCGCCTCGCTTGTAAGCGTATGGGCGACGGCACGTCCCCAATCAACAAATGTTCCACGGTGGATTGTCAGGGCAGCAATGATACTTCCACCGGTCAAGGTTAGGTTCGAGGAGACATCTCTACCACCTGTCAAGGTTATGTTTTAGACAATAATGAGTAGATTATGTAGATGGACTGAAGTTATTGGGGTAGAAGGGTTGGTTCTAGTGGTGGATGGTGTAGATCGGGTGGGGAGCGGGCGCCTGTGGCTGCAGAATGATACGATGGGCCACGCCGCCCACGCCGCCGCCGCCCAGCTCTGGCAGGCCCGACACTGCTACCGCACCTGGTTGCAGCTAAAACACACATCAATAAGTTAAAATGTTGCTATGGGGTTGAATCTGTGGTTCGATTGAGAATGTACCACTACACTCATTTCTGAAGGTATCTTGACCTCCTATATACGAAAAAACTATATTAGTCCTTAAGAGTAGCAACACATCTGTGATCAATTCAATAGGATTTCTAACTCAATGAAATACATCAACAACACAGCCAAAACATAGAATTCTAAAATTTTGCTGATAGGTCCTATATATACCTTGAATACTAAGAAATTTATTTTGGACTTTCTTCTGCTAAGAGGGTAACGGGTTTGTATGAATCGATATAACAATATATCATGTTATGTTATATCGATTTATTATGAGCTAACTCGCAGGCAAAAGTCAGTATCAAAAAAAATATATTTCATGTGTCTGTTCAACTAAAAATATGAAATATTTTCAAATCTCATAACACACGATTCCCTTTTGCCTACAAAGATTTATAGATACTATGTCTTGAATCATAGCAATGAACAAACCTGTAATATGTTAGGCAACATGGTCTGGCACGTGGAGGTGGCCACGTGCAGCTGCTCCTGCTGCACTTGCTGCACGCCCACCGCCTGGAAATTGGGACGTTTTAGATTGTGCACATTATGATAAATTATATATCGTGGTTAGACAATATTTAAAAATTAAAACTCTATAAAGTATATGATGGGACTAATCCACTTTTATTAAGGAGTAGCTACCGTACATGAAGGCCAGTTGAATTGATGCCCAACTAAAGCAAAAGGATGCCGTACTGCAATGTGGTGTCAGGTTGTGGTACAAGTCGAAACAGAGACTCAGCCATGAAGTGACCAACACACTATTTTGATATACAACAGAATTCGTAGCGACGAGTTCTGTAAATAGCTCTCTGATTTACAAAACTTTGAGATTATATTATAGAATATTTTTTTAGATACCTCTCATACGAGAGACAATACATCCCTTGTTATATGTAGAAATGATTTTGTTAAAAAAAATAACTGTGAAAATATTACTTACATGTATCTGTATGGGCTGATGCTGCGGGTGTATTTGTATCGTCTGCACCTGTAGCTGCTGCGGCTGCTGTAAAAATATAAAAGCATCGCTATATATTGCACTTCAATTAAACATTAGTAATTATGCTGCATATGACCGAACTACTTCTAAATGGTAGATTAGCCATTTATTATGAGTTTAAATCTTTCTTTAATTAATTTACTTTAATTAATAAATTCCATTTTAATTAAAAAAATACTGCGTTCTATTTTGAACCGATCTGCAATTAATTCAAAAGCAAGTTTTTTTGACAAATTATACAACTGATTTTTGGGCGTAAGCGATCTCCCAGCAGCATTGTCGCAACGATTCAGATAGCTAATCGTAATTGTAATATATGGCTCCTATGACGACGTCGGAGCGATATATTCTTAACTGCATCCTTGTAACTTCGTTACTACGGGCGAACATGTTGTTGTTGTATTTACGTCGGCGCTACAAGAATGGGAGCGGACAATACATCTGTGTATTCGTAGATAATACACAGATGGTAAAAATACAATATTTCAATAATTTGTGTCTCTCAGTCTAATAAAATAAGCTCCAGCTGGGGCCGCCTCCCACAATACTGACCCGATCATATATACCTGCCCGCAGTCAGAGTGTTAAACATTACTATTTAAAATGTTATAAGAGTTGCCACATGTCATCTGATGTTCTACTTGCAAATTAAATAAAGACTTACTGTGTTTATTTGCTGATGAGTTTGCTGTAGTTGTAAAGATTGTACTGAAGATATCACCGGGTACGTGTGCTGACCTCCCTGTTAATTTTTTTTTATTATAAATAACAGTTTTTCAAAAGCAGTTTCTAAAAACATTACAAACTCCCTTGTATTTTTGTATAGTATTAAGTAATAAAAGAAGATATTAATTACAGTGAAACCAACTATCGTGTAATCAACATTTTTAAGATACAGACAGTTCATACCAAATAGTTAAGCTTATATTCCGAAAGCAAAAGTCCGGTATAACAAAAACAGATTCAACAAGTACCTTACGCTATAAAGAGAACCCATTTTCAATGTTTAAAATTGTTTAGTACCGAGGTTTCGACTGTGTTGATCTCTGTCTGTTAGTTACTTTAGTATTTTAATATAAATTTAGTTTTTTCATATATGTAAATAATGTAAAATAATAATACTCTTAGGATACATTATGGTTTCAACAGGCGATAGTAAACCCCTAGGTATTGTAAGCCTTTTTTGTTCTTACTACACATACCTGTACGATGCCCTGCTGCACGTGCTGGGCGTGTATCGGCACCGCGAGCTGCTGCACCCCGCCCACCTGCAGCACCTGCTGCTGCAGCTGCTGTTGGAGCTGCACCTGCTGCACCTGTTGCACTTGCTGTTGCTGCTGCTGCTGTTGTTGCTGTTGCTGGAGCTGCTCTTGCTGTTGTTGTTGTTGTTGCTGTGCACGTGCATATATGAGTTGAACTTTTATGTTGGAAGAACAATAGACTCATGCCGGCTTGTTAATATGTACTGATAATAAGTTGTGCTACGGGGTGCTCAAAACCGATGAACTGATTTTCAAGGGGAACTTTCACATTGATTAAGTGTACGAGGATTACGATTGCCGCGTAACTTTTTTCGATTAGGGAAAGATCACATAAAATATGCGGAGCTGACTGCAAACCTTTACTAGTAGGCACTGTCTGCTTAGAGAGGCACTATGTAAATACTTAAACAATATGTACATCACTTACTTTAACGATGAAGAAAAATGTTAAAAAACCCGCATGCCTGAGAGATCTCCATAAGGTTCTAAAAGGTGTATAGCATCTACCAATCTGCACTAGGTCCTCGTGGTGAACTATAATTGAATCCCTTTCATATTGAATTTACATCTGTTCCCACCAGGTACAAGAATGAATTGCCGTTGATGATGATATGAAATAGAAGTAGTAAATGAGTGTATCACGTTCATTCCATATCGATTGTAGTAACTATTAGTCGACCAGGATATCATCGCCGACCTCATAATGTCGTGAAGCAATTCTTACGTTTCTGTTAAAGAGGCCTTGTTATCCCTGTTGTCTGTCGGTTACATTTAGTACCAGAGCGACTCGGAACTCAGCTCAAATAGGATTTCAGTCCTGATTGTACCAGTATATGGATGTCCATGACCTTACAGATTACATAAAAAAGCCTGCCCGCTCGTTTTCCAGTCTTCTCTCTCTGGTTTACTAGTTACCACGTGTTCCTCAACGGTACATAGCACTCACCCTAAATGCGTACAGGCGCTCGGAGCCGTCGGGGCTGAACACGCACATCTGCACGTGGCTCAGGAGGTGCTTCTTCAGGCTGTGAAGGTACATGTAGCTCTTGACGCAGATGCCGCATTTGTATTTCTTCACACTTCCACCGTCTTGGCCCTGCACCTGAGAATATAAGGAAAATTTAAAGTAGGTAAACGGTTACGGTACCTTACCGCTATTGAGCCACATATTAAATGAATTTACCCTTCGGATTCAGGACATACCTCTTGCATGTCGAAAGAAACAACTAAAAGGAGTCTTCCAAAATCGAGATTGAGAAGAGTCTCCAATCAGCTGTATATTTTTTCCTCAAACGTTCATTATTTATTAACAGATTCGATTTTTTTTTAATTATTTGTAAGAGTAAATTTTCTCAAGTAAAAAATAGTCCCATCTAAACTAGAAGGTAAAATGGAAAATTGTTTTTTTTTAGTCAAGTTTATAAATTAGTAGTTATTATTAAATTATAATTAAGAAATGTGACTATCCGGAATACAAATAAAGACAGATTAAAAAAAATGCAAAATATGAAATTCGAATTTATTCATGTGTTTTTTAGTTTTAAAGAATAAATGGATATTTTAAAAATAGGTCTTAAAGTAATTCGGTTTTCTAAGAGTCGTATAATTGGCATGTAATTTTATCAAGGCTTAATTCATTTTTTTGTTAATGATTTTATCTGAACCTGATTCGCTTGTTCCTGTCCTTGCGGCGAGGTCCCACCAGTCTGCTGCTCCATGAGACCAACATTAGAGCTGGCCTCGTTTTTCGAGTCAGATTTACCGTCTTCCCCCTTTTCAGAAACCTGCTGATTCTCAGAACTATTCTCAGAGGTGGATGATTCTGAATCTGGTTTTGCATTGTTATGAGTCTTCAAGTGCTTTTTGTAGGCGCTGGATTCTGTGTAGCCTGTAATATAGAGTATCTCTTGATTGTGAAAAAATCAGTAAAGTAAAGCAACATCTAGCGCGCACAGAAGTTGGATGATGATGATGACAAACAGATCATAGGGGTGGTACCTTCCCGGTCGAACCATAGTTCTACTATCTGCAAAGTTCTAACATAAGTTCTTTCGCCGACTCTTCTCCAAAACGAAACACCTTACGAGTCGGTTTTTTTTTATTGTGAAAGAGTAAGAAACGGGCATGCAAGACGTCTGGTGTTAAGTGGTCACT
>DWON01006247.1:0-14054 GCA_018251015.1 Phocides pigmalion okeechobee
ATGGAAAAATAGGGGATTTAGAACTGGAAGAAAAATTTAAGTCTAGGTTCACGTTTGAAAAAAATAACTATTTCTTAATATACTAAAACAAGTGAATCAATTCCTTTTGAGGTCTGTCTGTTTAGTTAAAATTATACTTACTTAAGAGAAGAATAAACAAAACATTATGTGCAAGCATGTTTTAATTAGTTACGGAATTGGTATTTATGATATTTATAGTTTATTTGAAACAAATATATGAATAAAAACAAAAAATCATAAAAGTTGAGTGGCATTTTCAAAATTCATTTCTTGCGTACGCTATATTACTTTAAAGTTATTTATATTTAACCTGTCTGCGAAATTTCAGGATTCAAGATTCAACGGTTTCGGCTGGGAATTGATGTCAGGGTCAATCAGTCACCTTCTTGTTTATATCTATATGGATAATTCACATGTTTAATGTTTTTTCCTACTATCTATTTCTACTATATGCAAAATAATATATCGCTGATAATTTGTGTATTATGTCATAGATTAACAATTGGGTTTCATCTTCTACCAACTATTAATCTATAGTATGTTTACGATATTATTCACATACATACTACATAATATCCGGTCATAACTACATAGTTTGTTTGGTTTTTCATGAATCTTATTATGTTCTTGCACAACCGACTAGTTCCTTCGCTGGGCCATATGTACCCAATGAAAAACTGCTTGTGAAGCCCGATACACACTTGTGTGATTAAAAATTGTAAAATGAACGCAAAAACCTGGTCATTTTATACATTGCATGTCATTGCTATTCGCAAATTTAATAACGCTGTGCATAATGAAATCCACTTTGCAAAATACAGTATCTATAATTAAAATGTAAAGTACGTACTATTGTACAAATAAGTATGATTTGAATAGGTTTGAAATTTTTGTATTGGTTTTTATTAAAGGAATAATTTTAACTAAAAATAATCGAATTTAAAATAGGTCATGTCCTGTGTTTATACATTAATGCAAAGAGACTACCGTTGGTATAATTGTATGCGTTAAAAAGTGAATAGAACAAAAAAAAAATTCTACAAAAATGCATGTTCTGCTTTTATCTCTTAGTAATACTAATTTCTATTTAATTTATTTTTATTCGTATCTATATATGCTTAGATACATTGCACAATTTTAATATAACAACTCCAATGCAAAACTTCGTCCCGTACTTTCCGCCCTTAGGGCACGTATTGTCTTTTTGAGTTTAAATGAGACCGAAAGGCGAGTATACCCTTCTAAATAAATATATAATAAATGACAGAGCGATAAACATCAAATAATGACGATGATCTGAATGGAGAACCTCCTCTTTTTAAGTCTGTTGAAAAACAATAAAATGTTGCGATGCGTTGCAATCTCAGCGGACTAAAACGGAACTCATATGCTGCTTATCTCTAATGCTGTTATAAAAAATACAAATACTTCTATAGTCATGCCTTTCAATTATATTAGACCTTATGTCAACTATGTTATGTATATAAAATTCCGTTGCTCTAAAAACAAAGGAAAACTTGGTAAGGAAACTTGCATTTTGGATGATGTTTCCATAGTTTCAAAGATATATGAAATCTACCAACCCGCATTTTTCTGATGTGGTGGACCATCTCTAAATCTATCTCATTCTGAGAATATGCCCATGTATTCCAGTAAAGGGAAACTCATCCAGTAAAGGGAATCCGCGGTGACGGAATTATTCATATAGCTTCCTTTGACATTGTAACTACAATGTTTCAACATAACCTGATGTTAAGTAGTCGCAAACCATAGACAATGCACAATCACAAACATGACAGAAATCCTATCTGAGCTCGAACGTGCTGAGTTGCTGGTTGGACTAAGATGGTCGCCTCGCTTCAAAGTGTAGCCGGCAACCGCACCTATCCAACCGAAACACAAGTAATGCTTTACGGCGTATTATAAGGGCGGCGGTGGTACCTCCCCAGTCGGACTACAGTTCTCCCACCTTTCCGATATTATAACAATAGGCTTTGAACGAATCTATCTCTACGATATCTACACGTACCCTGTTCAATATCACTATGTATTTCTTAAAACAATGTCTTAAACAATGGAATGAAAACCAAATGGCATAATATGAAATACGCATAAACATTAAAAGGATTTATAAAAAAACATTTTTTTTCCTGAACGACACAATATAACTTCTTTCGTACAATAGAGTTCAACGCGATTTATTCCATTGTCATATGGAATATTGATTGATACCCGAAAGTTTCAATTATTATTTTAATAAATAGGCTGCAATATTTAAAATGGACATACCATCGTTGAAATATTTAACGCAAATAAATGAATTTATTATGTATTAATAAATCAATTTATTAAACTTTTTATTTTAGGTATGACTTTGATATTGAATGCATTTTTTCAACCAGCTCCAAGTGATTTTCTAGTCGCCAATATATCGAATCCGTTGCAATACTTATCGACAATTAGAAAAACACTTATCATGATTACCTACTTTACGCAGCAAAAAGTAAATATTTACGATGGTATTAGTTTCAAATAAATAAACCGTTACGATGATAAGCAAGCTACATCTTTTTAATTCGGATTTTTTTAATTCGCTGTTAGTTGAACCGTAGCTTAACCCTTTCCCTGCCGTATACAAAACTGATTTGTATGGTACGGCGCAACGCTTGCGGCTTGTACACACCTGTTTTGTACGTAAATCTGTATGGATTACGGGCGAACAAAAGACGACTGAAAGCGGACATTACGTCTGTGTATTCGAAGGTAATACACACATGGTAAAAAATACAATATTGTGAATGAGTGAGTGAATTCTCGGCGCATCTTCAGACTAGAGAAATGAGCTCCAGTTTAGTGCCGTCTCCCGCAACGCTAACCCGATCTAATATATGAAAACCGCAGTCAAGGTGTTAAAGGAGTGACAGTTTTTATTCGAAAGAACTGGTTTACTCGTAACACGCTCGCTCAAGCAGAACATGTGCTACTAACACAATAGCCAGTTAACTAAGCATTGACATGGGTGGGGCGACCGCTAAATATATTCAGCTGGTTTCACAGCTGGTTTTAAATGCTGGACGCGGAATGGCTGTATGTTGCAACTGTCATAATTCTCACTAATTCTACATTAGCGAATAGAAAACCATAATCTTTCTTGCTGGTTTTGGATTGCTTTTGGGTTATGCTAAGGTATATTAAGGATTTCGTTTTAAGGTATTCTGATATGAAACGTTCCAATGAAGTAATGCATCTATGATCGATATCATGTGAACCGTACTGTTGGGAGTTCATAACATATCCGTTTAGGAAACTATCGAATATCTTCCCGTCCTAAATCCTTCAATAATTAATTATAAGGTATTTACATACACTTAACGAAAGTCAAGGATATAACGTAAAATCAATACATTGGCTTTGAGCGCCCTGTTAGGTAAAGTTGACCGGGTGAAAACGGACGTGGAAAAAAACTCCGCATCTTTTTTGATCATTACACAGTGCACTTCGGTCCTTAAGGTCGAAAATGTGATGTGGTTTTTTACTTTGGGCTCATTTCACCTATCAATTTATAAAATTTCAAAAGTAACAGTTTATACCACAGAATCCTTTTCGTACTGATGCAAAAGAATCTTGGGAATAAGTTTATGCAAAAAATAGTTGAAACTTCATATTTTTTCACATATTTTGTACACTTTGTACTTTAACGTTTATGTTTATTTATTTTTTCGCATCTTCCAGTCTATCTTTATCAATAAATTTTAATCGCAACATTCGATAAATAAAACAAAACAAATAATTACAATCTAAAATTTAATTTATTACATAATGAAATTATTTAGCGACCACGTCTACGGGAAATGCATACATCCTGGGAGCATCTATAATCCTGAAAAAAAAAACAATAAATTACTCCCTGGTTGAACTATAGTTCTCCCAGCTTTAAATAACGTATTAAAATATAAATAACCAAGTTACCTGTACACAACAGGTATATCTCGTTGAGGAGTTTCTCTCCTATTGAAGAACTGCACCAAACTCGCTGCTCCCGAGACTATGTCATAGATATTTACGACAGGTGGCAAAGAAATCTGTCAAAAAATAAGTATTAACATTTTTGAATACCCAACTTTAGTCCGCTGAATTTCAAGTTATTAGAATAGAACTATTGGCTTCGGCATCGGACTAAATTCTCCGATCCATAAGCCTAAAGTATAAAAACAAAGTCGTTAAAGTTACATGACATTAATTAGATTATTGCTATACTTATAAAGAACATTAAGTAATAGAAGCTCTGACTTCTAAACTAGGCAAAACCTGTATTATAGAAGTCAAACATATTATTATTATATTTATATGATTGATTGCTTGATAGTTATATTATTGTGTGATCAAAGAACCTTTGGCTTTAAAATCACCATAAATTGGTTCATATTTGGTTGGAGAGGTACGGTTGCAAGCTATATTTACACGCAAGGTTCTCAGGAATGTCATGTAGGTACAACCTCAGATAGAACCTCACTCCTAAAGCTGTATGAATAAAACTAGGCACTGATGGGTACAGTTAAGTGTTGAATGGGCGATTCATAGTGGCTTAATTTTATTCGTTTCCGTGTTTTGGAAGTAGACCTATCGGCCCCGCTTATTCTCGACGTAATTAAGACATCGATAAATGACAGTCCTTTAACCTTGTCGTGGATCCTATGGTACACATGCATTGGCTACTAGGGTTCTAAGCCATTAGATCCGCGTGGAAAAGTTATTTCCAAGCCTTCATACTTTTTAAGGAATGAGCACAAGATGGGAGAACTATAGTTCGACTGGGAAGGTGCTACCGCCGTCCTCATAATCTGCCGTAACGCACTACTTGTGTTTCGGTTGAAGAGGTGCGGTTGCCGGTTACACTTTGAAGCGAGGCAAACATCTTAGTTTTCAGGAGCAGCAACGCATCTACCTACGAGCTCAGATAGGATTTCGATCATGTTTGTGGTTGTACGTGGATGTCTATGGACTGCGACTACTTAACATCAGGTAGTTTGCATGCTCGTTTGCTACTCTTCTCACAATAAAAATCGATGAATGACAGTCGTTAAACCTTTGTCGTGGATCCTATGGTACACACGCATTGGCTACTAGACTACTAATCTCAAAGCGTTATTAGATCCGCATGTTTTTTTTGCCAAACATCCATTAGTCGTAAGGAAAGACCAGATGGGACCAGTGGGACTTAAGATAACTTGCAGCCAACTTACCCTGGTCTTGCGTTCCAAAGCCCGAGTATCTGTCAGCCGGGTCACAATATCCTTAGCAGCTTCTGCACCTTTTACTGCTAGCGATCCGATCAGAGGAAGTGCTGCCTTTTTCACTTTCATTAATGCTGCACCTAGATATTGGAAAATACATATTAATAAACGTATTTTAATCTTTAAAAAATTACACTTAGTCAACGTATGAACTATAGCCTAACTCGTCTTACTCTGAGAAGTCCCATGGTCAACAGTTTTCCACAGAAATTAGTTCCTTAGGTCTCTTAACTTGTTTATTTAACTAATATTAATTATAATAAATATTAAAAAAAATAAACACAAGGCGGACTTAAAGATAAAGTCATTCTATACAAGTCAACCTCCAAACAGTAAGAAAAACGACAAAGGTGGTACAAAAAGAATAACAAAATCGCATTGATCATACATTGTTGTTATGCAAATTACAGGCGCTTAGGTGCAACATTTCGTAACATTAAATAATAATGTTACAGTTGATAAAAATATTTAGCGCCGGCTCAAAACAATCCTATACATCAATATTATACTATTTTCTCATTTTTGTTTCATTCACGTTTCGTTCCCAGCGTTCAATGATATCTATATTGGCATTCCATCTTAGTTCTCATGGTTTTGATTTGGCTTATTTGGGATCGGATATCGGTATCAACTTCAAAATCCGAGTGAAATCCTGAAAAGTAAGATAATCGCCTCATTTGTAAGTGAGCCAGTAACCATATTTTTCTACGTAAGAATTGCTCTCACTAAAAATGGTTGTTGCAGTAGAGTCTCTGCTATACGTTTTCTACCATCATGCAAGTTCAATGGTAGAAAAGACATCACAATGCATTCGAAAACTGACATTAGGTTGACTAAGCGCCCTCCATTTCTTTAATTATAAAACAAAATCTCACCTTTAAGAGCAGCAGCTTTCAATATAATAGTCATTAATGCTTTTTTGGTTACGAGAGCCGCGGCGCCCTTAGCGGCCAGGCCCACAACTGCTCCTATCGCAGCGCCCTTGATACCACCTATAATAGCGCCCTTGGCTGCGCCGATAGCGGCTGCCTTTGCCACTAGCCCTGAGCCCAGAGCTGGGGGAACCAAGCATGACAAACATGCGACCTGAAAATGAAAAGGATAACATAAAGATTCCATAACAAAAGTACCATCTCAATACTCATAATCATTTGTGAAACAATTTAGTTTTACTTGTAACGATTCACTTAGAAAATTATAGTTGCCTGGTACTTACAAGCTAGACGACCGTCTTAGTCCTTAGAAATATCAATATCACTGTGACTTCAGACAGAACTTTAGTCGTGTTTGAGCGACTGATTAACATTAACATTACCTACTCTTCTAACATAAATGACACTAAGGGAGAAATCATGAACACAAAAACTCTTTTTCATTATTTCATCTATTTGTCTGTCTGTGCAAACTATTTTGAAAAAGCTGCACCAAATACAACAGGAGGAGAGATTATTATTAACATTTTGTCCCGACATATTAAAGGTTATTATTTAAAATTAAAAACCGTCAACGGTAGTGAATTCTAGTTAAAAATTGACAACGTATCTACTTACCAACACAATAATGAACCTAATTTCCATTTTGAAGCTACCACATAGTAAGTTTGAGAATGACGTCGATATTTATATAATTGTGGTACAATTTGGCTAAATTGCATAACGGGCTGTGGTTTTCAAGTAATTAGGTACTAAATGTGGACAAGTTCATTAATAATGTGGAATGTCACTCTAATCACTATTCAATATGCAAAGTACTAGACTAGTTATTAATAAATAATAGTTAAAAAAATACTAAAATACACGCTTTTATACAAAAATACAACTTAAAAAAGTATAATAAGAAAAAAATGCAATGTAAAAAAAGCGTCGGGTGCATGGTATCAATAGATCACTGAAATAGCACACCACGCTTTTTTTACACTTTCATATAATAGCAAAGTGAGGATAAAAATACAAAAATACTTGCGAGACGTTAAGTTACATATGAATTTTATGTAATCAGATTTAAAATAATCTGTAAAAATCTTGTTTGTTTACCCAAGAAATCTGGAAACCTTATGACGCGTTAATTATGCTAATTGACTGTATACATCATCTTTATTATTATTGTGTATAATTTTATACATGCTTTAATTATAAATTCTTGTTTTAAATACTCGAGGAATTTATTTTAATACAAGTTTTGAATAAAGCCACTTAGGAAATTACCTTTTTGTTATGTGGTAAATCCCCTTTCCTTAATATCATTTTAACTTCAAATAAACGCTCTGAAAGTTTATAAATACAAAAGAAAGTGACCGACTGACCTAGAAGTCATCGCACAGCTGAAATGTCTGTACTTACAATCCTGAAATTTTGCAGATAGGTTCTTTATATACCGTAAGTACCCACTAAGAAAGGAATTTTCGAAATTACACCTCTTAAGGAGTAGCATAGATGTTTTTTTTTTACAGATATACATAAAATATACGTATAGAGTAAAAAAGACCTAATTTGCTGGAATGAATTGTAATGTCAGCCATACACCGCGGGCAAAACTTAGCCTTTTATATCACCAGAAAACAGATAGACCAAAAATTAATGCGTATAACCAACTGATGTTAACAAAAGTACAATTGATGCGTTCAACAGCTAGTTAGATCATAGTTCATATAGAGCTTTACCATCATATTTTAAAACAATAATGTATCACAATATGTTATTTTAGATAGTCTACGTGGTAATTTAATAAAACGAATCATTGTCTGCTCTTTGCTATATGTATACGATAAGATGGTTTTGGGTAGGATGAACGTGGAATCCAGTGGTTAGTTTATGTTAGCCACAAATAGGGCAAAGATAAGTGCGTAAAGATACAGTGAGTGTAGTGATTCGTAATATGGAACCCAAAAAAGAAAAAGGAATTGCATCGCATCTGAGCATTTGTCAACCGATTCCCCTGCCACCGGAGTTTAGTCATAACCACGAGCCATGCAAATCGTGCGAAATCAATCAAAAATCGTTAATCTTGAATATCCGGTATATAGCAAAATGTAGTTTCTACAATACTAATTTCATAAATAAGTCTAAAATAGTATCATCTTATGAACTAATAATAAGATCCGAGAACTAATAATAATCGATTGTCTTTAAATGTTTATCTGAGGACTAATATGGAATTATCTCTTTTGTTGAATTGGGCTAAACAGTAATTTACATATTAGTCGAAGTGCAAGCCCAAACTAACACACATCTTCAGAATTATGTTAGTGTCACGCCGTCGAAGGCACAATGCTCAAATACACGCTAATTGTCTCGTTCTACATTTCCCGCACAAGAATCTATTGAGCAGACACTGTTATTTTTGAGCAACTTCAAAAAAAACTATTAAATGAACATTGCCAATACACCAAAAACTTAAAAAATACTTTTTACTACCTTTAAGCACGCGATTTTCTCTAAAACAACAAAAAAGGTTTATATTAGTTAGGTCAGGATTCTTAGTTCAGTTTGATCTGTTGTTCTTAAAGTTTAAACAGTGATTCCCAACACCGTTTGTTTCAAAAACGTTTGACATTTATATTAAATTTATATTACTGTTTAACATTTTATATAACTTTATTATTTTTGTACACTACAATTTTTGATGTTTTTAAATTTCCTCATGAAAATGTGTACTGTGTTTATTTACAACACGATCCAATTTCTTCCTATGAACTCAAAAAATCTATCGAGCGTCATACTGTACCAAGTCGTTGCGTTCATTGTCTTTATTAGTCTTAAATAAGGAAATTGTTATTCTATTTACGTTTGATTAGAGTCTGTACCTTACAATCTCTAATGTATTGTAAAGTAGTATAAAGTAAATGTCATATGTTTCATAATGTATATTGTAATATACATTTATAACTTATGGGCGACCGAGTTTGCAGACCATATTCAGATCATCTTAAAACTAAAAACTTAAAACTCCGTGTTATAAAAACGTAATTTGATGAGTCAAGGAGTTAAATAGAATTCCTCAACCCATCATTATCCTCGGATACTAATCCGTAACCAATACTTTGTCTTCATTTATCCGTGCACGTTTAAAGCTGCCTAATTATTAGCGAAAACCAATTTAATCGAGTTATGACTTTCAGATAATGACTAAGAATTCCTGTCTGAATATAAGCGTGTTAAAATGCGCAAAAAACAACACAGCCATGTTGGTGACTAGCTAGTTTTAGAGGCGACATGGAAACGGTTATGCAGATATCGATAGCAGTTACTAAAACTATTGATTTTTAGTAACACCTTGCTTTCATCGTACATATCCATATCGAAATCCAATACACTACTCAACTCATATCGAATAGGTCTAATAGAGGTGAAATAGCCGTTTTGCAATATATCTTATATGTAATGTAATGTAACTTATTCACTCACTGTCATAACATTTTCTATGTATTTGCTCTATCGCCAGCACACCTGCTATTTAGTACAAACATACCTGACATATGTTATATGACATATCTTATATTTTGATATACGATTAATATTATATACGATGAGCTAACGAATCTGTTACAAAGAATCAATAGTTTTCTTATATGGCGTAAGTAGCTATTTTAACAATAACTACAATTAATTACTGTACTAGGTACGTCCGTCATGTTGCCTACACTACGACTTAAAGTTCAAAAACCGGTGTTATTCACCTCCGTCTGTTAACTATTCAGAACAAGTTCAATTACTTTTTTGCTTAAATGGAATGAATTTAAGGATAAATAGTACAGACGAATTCTTCCTAAAGAAATGCTGCAATTAGCGTATTTTTAGCGCTATGGCAGCAAAGTATTTTAAATATGACACGATTTATTTCAAGTTCTAATTCCAGAATTTTTTGTAATTATTTCACCTAACACAATTTCACAGTGGGGCATAGATATTCACTCAGAATGGGAAGTGTTAGAGTCCAGTCTACCGCGCTGGTAAATTATGGCGAGATATATTTCATAAGCCTAAGATATGAACTTATTTTAATAAAGTAAAAGCTAAACTAAGTTAAAAATATATGTATAGAATAATGTACCGAAACTAATGCATAATTAAGTGAAATAAGTTTCTTTAACAATAATTTGACAATCGTCAAAACCTGAAGTAACTTTTAGCAGAACTCATAGACATGCAGGCTTCTTCGGGACATTTTCCCTCGCTGTTAAAGCAAGCACAAAACTTATAAAAATCATAGGTGTGCGCAAAGAATTCGAACACATCACACAAAATGTTACAAATTGGAATTTATATAAAATTAATTATGAATTACTTGAACTAAGAAAGACATGTTTACTGTAGGTACCTACTTAGTCACAAGTATAACTACATTCCTCAGATTTTAACCTATCATTATGACAGACGGGCTACCTGATCAAATGCAGTCACTGTCGCCTATGGACGTATGCAACGCCAGAAGATCCACCAAGGTATCTCCAGCTTTAGAAGGAGAGCTCTATTTGTACCTTTTTAAAGATCCTCATATCACAGTGTTCAAGGACTACCGCAGAAGGAAGCTCGTCCCACGTGTTAGTTCTACATTTTAAGAAAAGATCGGGGTACTACAATCCATTTCATTATCGTTTATAATGACGAAAATCTAAAACTCATTTTAATAAAAAGCTTCGATTCGATATTATACTATACGATAGTATTTTTTATTGTTATTTGGGTATATAATGATTATGTTTTGATCCAAACGTAACTACTACACTAAATTACAAATAATTCATTTTTAATCCGCAGTGACTCTTCTAGTCATTCGGCTCGATTCCATTTCAATTTTTATTTAGAGGAAAACGTAAAGTAACAAAATGGTTCCATAAGTGTTAACATTAATAGTTAATTTTAAATATTTTTTTATCCTTTGCAAACAATACTATCATAATCTCACATATAATATATCAATCTCATATCAATAAACAATAAAGTGTCGACTCCATACCATTTTGTTCTCACAAGTGGGTCAAAATGTGTATGGTTATAAATACAAAACTCAAGTTCAAGGCGATTTCACTATCCTCATACGTTTACAGTATCTATAACGCCCAGTGATGTATCATTGAAACTTCTTATAACAATGGAAGCCTTCCGACTTTTCATACTAAAGGTGAGAACACTTATTCATCGTCAACATATTGTTCCTTTACTGAGCATTAATATCTTTAAGTCATATCTGTTTAAGTCACATCTGTGTACAACCATCGACAAGACGTTCTACACAGATGTATTTTATTTATTTCAATAATTATACTTAAGATTGAGGAGGAGAAGATTTTAAATCATACTTAAGATTGACTGACTAGAGATATCCATAGGTGGGGGCGACCACTTGACATCAGACAGACATGTTCGTTTGTTAAACCATGTCATAATTACTACAATCGGAGATGTTATTATCACGGTTATTAGCTAATGTAAACCGTGCGTGAACGGTTGTTTGTTTATTAATTAATTGCTCGTGCAATACGTTGACAGCTGCATAAGTATGGAGGTAACAGTACGTGTTGCACGCAAAATATTGCATAACTGTTTAATCTATCTAATCTATTCAAAATTTCATGAATTCTTGGCTCGTAATTACTCGATTAATTGACATATCTCGTTCAATTACAAAAGCGGTTGGTTGCAAACGATTTTCTTTAAAATTAAAACCCGATAGTTAATGGGTACAGTTTTAAATTTAAATCGACCAAAAATATACCATACCCTTTTTAGTATAACATAATTCGTGTGTTTTGGTAGTATAGTTGTAAGCTCACTTGCATATGAAACCACAAATTTCTCAGATAAAGAAAAATGGTGTATGTCATGATCGACTTTAAATAAGATTCCTGTTTCCTTTATAGTTGATTACAGATATCTGGTGACTATAACTATTACCAGAAGGTAACCTGCATGCTCTTTTTCTACTCTTGGGCATTTTAACGATTCATTCGCGATTATGTCTCTTGAATCAGAATGATTATTTATGTTTATTGGCTCGGGTTTGTTCCATTTACTAAAGATTACAAATATTTATGAATTTGACATTTGTTTTCCAGATAATTCTATCTTCAATCATACTCAACATCGTATTGGCGACGAGTCACAAGGATAAGAAAAACAGTCACCTACAATCAACCATAGCTAATGGGAAGAAACAGAAAATAAACATCGCAAAAACTGGTATAAATAAAAAGTCAGTGAGATTGGCGCGAAGTGCGTTCAAAAGAAACTGGTTCAAGTCGTACGATGCCAATCATATACCGCCATATCTCGTTTTTAACAGAAAAACAGGCTCATATTATCCATACTATACGTATCCCAAGGAAAATAGTATAAGACGAAACAGCTTTAAGCACTCAAACAAGTGGTCTCATTAGTAGCTACGAGTATATTTTTTATCTTAGCTCACAGCTTCGTATGATGTAGACACGGTTTGATCAAATTTATAAATTATCCTGAATGTAAATAATATGTGAAATGTACTTTAGTATAATCTGAGTCTTAAAACCGTCGTTTAAGCCGTTTCCAAACCCAGAAAATATTTTTGTAAACCAAAAAAAAAACTAGAAAGTTCTGATTCCAGAACACTCTAATATATTTTTCTTTAGTTGCAATACTTTGAATTTACTGTTGCTAAACACGAATTTCCTCCTACAACTGGGCGTGACTATATTCCACAAACGTGATCCAATACGTATAACTTCATAGTTGTAATTCTTGTTCGGTAAAATTACGCAATGATGTAATAGTTCAGTCGAACTGAACGATTATTTCTCTGTGGAAAAATCTGTGGAAAGTAATAAAGGCGAATGTTCTATTTAGCTAAGCGCTTTCTGTAGCTAACTGTTATGTTAAATTATCACAAGCCGTTGAGATATTCTTCTAGAACAAGACATTCCTCAAGATCTATACCCGATGATATTCGCCAGGCGGGCAGGAGGAGAGAACTATAAATTGATTTGAATTGGGTTTTGCAATCCCTTAAACGGTTGCAGGAGACTAACTCTTAAGCTCCCAAGGGTCCACAAGGTCTTCAGAAACAAATAACAAAATATGATAAAGAAGTTTATGTACCCATTATGTCAAGAAAACTAGTTTCGTGACGCCGTTCATTCATAAACATTCAAAAGCAGTGCTTCAGCTATCAAATATTAGCGTTAAAGTACGGCTTTGTCCGCAAATATCTTAAGAAATATATTGAATTGTTTATTAAAAATTATAGTGACGTAGTTTTAAAAATAATCGTATTATATACGCATAAGATTTATAAAACATGATATTTACAAATTATTGATAAGTGGTCCACTAAATTTAATTATATTATTCTTGGTTACTGCCAGATACTTTAAAGAGACATACCAATATTTTGTACAAGTAACACTAATAAATTATATATAAATTATTAAATGATTGAAATGTAGTCAATAAAATGTTTATTTTTAATTTTTTACCTCTTTATTTTTTGCTTTTTTGTTGGTTGTCCGTCAGATATTTTAACAAACATATTCTTTTTATTCGTGCCAATAAATGAAATTTGAATTTAATTGTTTATTTTTCAATGTTATTATTCTACTTAGCATTAATTTCGTAGAATGACAAAAGGAAAATAAAATTCCCAAGTGGCTTTAAGTTTTATTTGACAAAAGGATTATGTATAGCATTAATGAAAATAAAACAAAGAGCTAATTTAATGCATTTGTGAGTCACGGCCTCACCAAACGACCGTCTTTATATCAAACTA
>DWON01006248.1:0-14052 GCA_018251015.1 Phocides pigmalion okeechobee
TTGAGATTGGACGTGGTTGTCCATGGGCTGCATTGACCACTTAACACCAGGTGGCCTGCATGCCCGTTTCTTACTCTATCACAACAATAAAGGAAGGTTTTACTTACAGCTGTGCGAAGGGGGGTTGGTTCGCTAGTACAACATAAAGACTAAGTCAGTGCAGATTGTAATAAAATGCTTGTTATTATGATTGGCAATAACGTTGACGATTGGCAACACTTACTGTCATTACCTGGCTGTCTGTAATTGGCTTATTAAATTAATAACAGTGCTGGCTACACATAAATCTATGTTGTTTTTTATTGGAGTAACAGAATATCCAGTGAGCAAGTACAAATTACCGTATTCTAAGTACCAAATAATAAAGTAAGACAGTCGTATGGTGTGACGACAAACGGCGTGACAATTTGTTATGCAGTGACTTAACATTAGATAGCCTGCATACTCGTGCGCTCCTTTTCTAACATAAAAAAGATAAAAAAATCTTTGAAAATTTTACGTAGAAAACTCAGGTATATGTATAACTTTCGTTTTCAAAAATAGAAATATTTTTCAAAATATTTATATAATTATGATTTAATCTTAAATTAATACTCTTTTAATTTCATTAAACAAAGCATTTTTCCTAATATTAAGACTGGCAACATTTTACTTAAACGTCACTTGCAAATTCGATTTTTAAAACATCAAACGAAAACAAAACCGTTAAAAGGTGTGAAAATAGTCATTAATTATTCTAAACAAGTAAACTCGATGCGTGGAACATTCGAAATACATCTTTTACGCTTCAAGAGAACAGCTCCACACCCCCACAGTATTTGAACACGTGTGGCAGCCATTTTGTCGTGACCTGTCAAACTGTACTAATTAGTTTTATCTCGAATACGGTAAGCTAGTTGAAAGGTTAACTGCGCTTTTTATCTGTGCCACAGTTGTTTTATTCCCTTTTTTATCTGTGGGTTCTTCCGCTTTTGTTAAAAAAGACATTTCAAAAAAGGAAAAGTTGTAAACAATGCTTTTTGTTTTTAAAACATTTTGTATTTTGTAATCAATTGTTGTTACGACTTCAGCATAATTTAAAAAAAGGGAGACATTCATATTTGCTTTTCATAAGAAGTAAAATCGAAGGTACAATAAAAACATTTGGAGGTTAAAAACTCTTTTAGTATAGACTTAAAAAAAAAAACTGTAATTAGCATGATTTTTTTATGAATATTCTTTTCTTGGATGGCGTCTCGACCTATTTTTATAAGTACATCAACGTAGTAGACTTAATTTTCTCAATAATGGATTGAACTACCGATTTTTTAACATTTTTAGCTTAGTGAGTTTAGCCATGACGAGCCTTACAACTGGTTAGAAATATCGGCAACTAAAAAGCTTTAATCGTGAGAATTAATTATATAGTAAAAGGTAGGTAAAGGGAAATTCCGCGATAATGTTACTTTTAAATCGTATAGTAATCTCTAAATTGTACAAATTTGGAGGGAAGGCACCCTAAAGTATGACTACAGATTAAATCTTGTAACGTCAAAATATTCCATTATTATTTGGAAAGGTTGGAACCAATCTCGCTACTGTGATCCCCGATAAGTCGAATAATAACACTTTTTTATCTCTAAATATAAAACAAAGTCTGCCATCGCGTCTGTCTGTCTGTTCGCGAAAAACTCAAGAACTACTGGACGTATTTTCTCAGTTTTCAACAACAGGTAGAGTGATTCCTGAGGAAGGTTTTGGTGCATAATACGTTTTTTTTTGTATATTGGGAGAGAAATTAAACAGTTAAATTCATACAGTAATTCAGTCGTCCTTCAAAATAGATATTATTGTTAGTTTTCGCAACTAGGTAATGACCGGCATGTATGAAAGAAAAATAATGTAAGTAAATATAAACTCTATTACCCGAGCCAAGCTGGGCCGGGTCGCTGGTATAAAATGCTATAAAAGAATGTCGCTGCCGTCTTTACGCTTAGATCTTTCAAACTACGCAACGGATTTTAATGCGGTTTTCATCAATAGACGGAGATTCAAGAGGAAGGTATGTATAATACATGCATTATAGGTGTGTGCATTAAGGTGGAAGAACTATAGTTCGACCGGGGACGTACCCCCGTCGCCCTCATAATCCGCCGTAAAGCATTACTCGTGTTTCGGTTGGAGTTGCGGTTGCCGGCAACACTTTGAAGCGAGCCTCCATCTTAGACCTCAGGAGTAGCAACGCATCTATGCGTTCGAACTCAGATAGGATTTTGGTTGTCTTTGTGGTTGTACGTGGACATGGGCTGCGACTATTTAAGATCAGGTAGTCTGCATGCTCGTTTGCTACTCTTCTCACATAAAAAAATATGGCAGAGAAAAGCAGGGAATTTCAAAGATTTCTTATGTTATGTCGTAAATGCAAGCATGCTAAGCCGGGATCCATCGCTAGGTCTGTAGTTTTATTATTCCTACGTATATTGAGAGACACGATGGCATCTTACATTTTGTTTTGATTGAAATTTACGCAATCTTAACAAAAAAGACTTGTTTGTCGCATAATCCGCTTTGACGCAATTTTTGTGCTTCAATGAAAGAATAACATTACGGAAAGAAATAAAATACACATTATTAATTTACTAAAACATGGAAGAATTTTTAAATTTATAGATATTTCGCCCTAATTTATTTTATCAATATTACAAAATATAGGTAACGTTCCTTAAAAGATTCTGTTCAGTAGATAGAATTTCTTAATGTTTTTTCCTAAGTCTATGATCTTAATATATTCTATTAAAATATACAATTTTAATTTTAACTGATTCTTAACAAAATAACAATCATTTATTATTAAACATCAAAACAAATTAATGGTTAACCACAACATAACCATTAATTGGGCACAATAACGTTTTAAAATTTGTAGCTCTTTGTACATATGGCATTCCTTTCAATTATTTTTTATAAATAAGCTAGAGACAAAAATAATAATTCTTTTACGTTAATTGGATTTTAGAAAAAATCTAGAAAATAATTACTTTTTAGGAACATAGTTCTCAAGAATAATTCGATGTTAGAAAATTAATTCTGTAAAAAATATTTACATTTTAGAAAATCAATTTTTTAAAGTCAAAATTGTATTTTGTTTTGCATCATATGATACATTACTAAAATAAGTCTGAAGTTTGTCATTTAATCTAAGTAAATTAGTCGGCACTCCGGCGGCTCTAATTAGGCTGGTCATGCCGGTTCGTTAAGCACATTGTTTATATTACACGCTCATAATTTATTTTTTAGTTAGCGATTAGTCATTTTGACGGGCTTGTTTAGTCTGAGCCCGCAGCTGGGTGAAGCGGGTGGTTCACCCTTCTGAATGTGCCACCTTTACATAATTTTAGGAGTTATTTGGATATAAATATTTGGGTTAATATTTTTATGTGCGAGCAAACTTAAATAATATTGCCTATGACAGGCCGAACGTCAAGACGTATCCAATGATACCTCGTTTATTAAATTCCATAAAGTATTTGTTTAATAATGAAGAAACCTTTAAAAACACCTTTGAAGGTGGAAGAACTACAGTTCGACCGGAGAGATATCACCGCCAACCTCATAATCTGCTATAAGTCATTACTTTGGTCGGAGAGTTGCGATGTCCGACTACACTTTGAAGCGAGGCGACCATCTTAGTCCTCAGGAGTAGCAACGTATCTACGTCCCAGCTCAGATAGGATTTCGGTCGTGTTTGTGTTGTACGTGGATGTCTATGGGCTGCGACTACTTAACATCAGTGGTTTGCATGCTCGTTTGCTACTCTTCTCACACAAAGAAAAATATATCTATAGCATATGACAAGCGGAACGACAAGAAGCCAATGATACCTCGTTTATCAAAATCTAATGCAAATTCCAAAAAACTATTTTTACATTATGAAGGAACGAATGAACTTACGCGTATACATCCTGTTAACATCATATCCCTTTTACTTCATAGTGGGATAAAAAGGGATTGGAATCTTATCATGAGTATCATTCCATGATTAGTTTGCATTTCTCTGACGCAAGATGGCGGTACACACTACGCATGTGTTGTGTCGGCTTAAACAAATCCGCAGATGACGCACGGATAAATACGGCCCTTTCGCCTCTGTGCCATTAGGTTTGTGTTCCTTGCATCACACTGTTGTGGTCATGACGATGGAAATTGTTATGAATTCATACATGCTGATCGGTAGGTACATGCTGAGATCAAATTGTTTTATACATCAATTGAAATGCGTTTAAATTATTTAGAAATAAATACGTTTTTGAAGCCAGCGTATCAGTTTGAAACAAAGACATCATTTTGAACATCGACATAATTTTGAGAAAAGACAAGTTTAAGACAAACACAATCATCATTTTAATTCAAGGACACCATTTTGAAAATGTCATCATTTTGTGGCAAACACTGTCATCATTTTTAAATAAAGACCTAATTTTGAAAAAAGATATAATATTGAGACAAAGATGTCATTTTGTCACACACAGAGTCACAGTTTTGAGGCAAAGACGCAATTTAAAGGCAAATGAAAATGTTTGTTCTACACTTTTCTGTACAAAAGGGCTAAATAAAACAAAATCCTTAAACTCATAACCCTATACTAAGAATCCAAATATTAATATCGGAGGCGCCATGGGCACATTGGAGAAGAGCGGCGTAATAGCTATTGATATAGGTGGTAGTAATTGGTCGTACTTTATCACGGTTTTTTGTATTAAAAAAGTAGGAAACAAGCATACAGGCCATCTCATGTTTAATGGTCTCTACAGCCCATCAACATCCATCCAACCTCAAACAAGGCCAAAACTCCTGCCTATCGTCGTGCATAGATGCTCTTGAGGACTAAATTGTCACATCGTCAAGTGCTTTACAACCTATGAGGACAGCGGTGGTATCTCCAAACTGTTCTACCTGCTTGCAAAGGATTTTACTTTCTTTATTTACACAGCATATCAAACATATTTGCGGTTTAAATCCCATTTCATATCGCGTTACGCTGCTGTGTGAGAGTGGTTTTCACTCAGGTTTAAAACAAAAGAGCGCAAAACGTATGTGCGAAATCTCATGCAATAAATGCAAGGGATTATGTTCCTTGTTCCTTTAAACACAAGGATGCATATTCCATGCTGAATTCAAGGCTATATTTAGCTTCTTTATGAAGGGAATTGAGAAGACTTCAAAAGATTTGATTTAATAGAATTGTATTCGTCGGATTTTGAGTAGAACGTCTTGTTAACTGGCAGATTTACCTTATTAATCCATATTTACCATTAGCATCTGTGAACCATTCCCCCGCCGCCGCAGTTCAGCCTTGACCACAAGCCATGCAAAGTAAAATGAAATTACCAGCAAATCTATCTATACAAATAATAAAACTGTTAGTGAGCGCTGTCTGTACATATAAAATATATGAGAAAAACTTTTATTAGGCCTCTTTATTAATGCAATAGGTCACCAAACAAAAGTTGCTAAATTTTCGTCTGTTTGTCTGTGGGTTTGTCCGCGCTAATCTCAGAAAGGGCTTAACTGATTTCATTGCGGTTTTCACTAATGTTTCATTTCTATCGTAAGAACAGTACTTTTAATTATATTCTGCAAGATTTATGAAGTCTACCAATCGGCACTTGGCCAGAGTGGTGGACTATGAAGTTACCTTCAATTTGAGAAGAGATCCATAATAACGACATGATCAAGAAATGAAAACATCTTCACGGATTTTAAAGGTGGGAGAACTATAGTTCGACCGGGAAGGTACCATCGCCGCCCTCATAAACCGCCGTAAAGCATTACTTGTTTAGTTTGGAGTGGTGCGGTTGTTGGAGAGGTGCGGTTGCCGGCAATTTGAAGTGAGGGGACTATCTTAGTCCTCAGGAGTAATAACGCGTCTAGGTTCGAGCTCAGATCGTATTTCAGTCGTGTTTGTGGTTGTCGGTGGATGTCTATAGGCTGCTACTATTTAACATCAGATTTGCATGCTCGTTCGCTACTCCTTTTAGATAAAAAATTCATCAATCCATTATAGTCCCAACGATGTCTTGGAGGACCCCAAGTTATTTATCCTCATTTGTGTCTTTATGAGTTATAATTATAATTACTCAGCTTTATTACCACTTACAATCATCATCATTAATTTACAGTACCATTACGCGTTTTATATTGATCAGCGTCACCCAAAGTTCTGGGTTCGATCCTAGATTGGACAGATATTTATGATCAAAGTTGCAATGGGAACTTGTCTTTACGGATTGCGGGGGCGGTACCATCGCCACACCCATTTGCCTTTTTTAGTGTAAAGAAATAGGAAATGAACATGCAATCCACTTGATGGTAAGTGGTCACTGTCGCGCATAGATATCTATAACCATATACATAGATCAGAAGTCCTATTTGAAGTCGATCACAGATGCGTTGCTATTCCTGAGGACTATGATAGTCGCATATGATTTTAAACTAGTATTATCTCGGATTTATACATTTTTACTATGTACCTGGTACTCTCGTTAACGATTTTTGATTTTTGAAAAGTCACAGCGAAACGGTCACGGCGAAACTCGTGACCATTTCGCAATGACCAGCCATGTAACTGGTGCGAAATATCGGCAATCAAAAATCGAATCAAATGTATAAGCTAGTCGCCTCATATGTAAGAACTAGAAAGCACTTTAGCACCAAAACATCAGAAGTGCTTTACGCTGAAAATAGCAGTGGTACCTCCCCGTTGGACGGTACAGGTATCTTGTGTGAAGTTTGAATAAACTCTAGTGTAACATGGAAAGGATTAATTGTATTCACTTTGGTGAGGACTATTTTAGTCCTCAGAAATAGCAACGCGTGTAATCGACTTTAGAAATTCCTGTTCAGTATAAAGTTGGTTACAGTTCGATGGGCGTGTTTGACCATCAGGTAGACTGCATGCTCGTTTGCTACTTCCATTTAAGAGCAAAAAACAATTAAAAGTAACCATCATAATATAATAACCATAAAATACAGAATTCTTGAACAGATCTCTCGCTTCGTAAAATCAATATTGGTAAAATCGATTAAGCCCGATTATTTGACGTCTCATCGATATTTATGAGATGATTAATCGATATGATTGGCCTTCTGTTGCTTTAATCTGATATACAACGAATATTTATTTTGTTGTCGGTACAGAAGTAACAATCCATCCATCCATCAGCCTTTAAGCTTCCACTGCTCGACATAGGCCTCTCCCAGGTGCCGCCACTCAAACCGGTTCTATGCTGCATTCAGAGGTAAGCCGGTCTCCTTACCAAGCCGTCGGTCCACCTGGTTGGAGGACGCCTTGTACTTTTGTCCAGACATGGTCGCCACTCGAGGATCTTTCTGCCCCATCGGTTGTCCTTCAAGCGATGTGGCCCGCCCACTGACCAGTTATCAAATTTTGAGAGCTATGTCGGTAACTTAACGTCTATGGATTTCGTCATTACGAATTTTGTCATGTTGCGGAATACGAAACAGCCCTCTCCAAAGGACCATAATTCCATAGGAAACGAAGGCTATATAAAGTAAGCTATGATAGTTATAACTAGGGTTTTCTTGCGAGGGTACGAGAGGGTATGACCTTAAAAGAAATTTCAAAGTATCGAAAATTTACCATTAAAAAAAACAAAAAAATAAGTATTTGGAAAAAAATTAAAAAAAAAATTGGTAACGTTGGCAAAGAAAAATTAATTGGTCATAATCATAAAAAATATAGATTTACTACTTTTGAGGACTAGCGTCCCCCCCAAAACCAGAAGTGACAAAAAAGGTCTGATTCTTACGCGGATGAAATCGTAAGGCTTATCTAGTTCGGATAATAAGATGGCCCCTTCTTTTCTCCCTAAGCCATACAAACAAGACGAGAGAGATCACGCAATGTTTACCAGTAACTACAAACATTACCTAACTACGGTATTAATTAGGGTATCCTACCACTGAAACTCGAAATTAAGTCTTCACAAGTCGTCACAAGTTCTTTCTCATTAAGAGATTTCATGTTTTAAGTAAAATCTATAATATATTTATAAAAGACCGTACTTATTTCTCACGAGTTCTTTCTCAATTCATTACTTAAATGTCATGACCTAACGTTAGCTCACTGCAGTCCGTAGACATCCACATCTGACACTAAACAGGATTGAAGCCTTGTGTGAGGTTTTTTTTAACATATATGAGAAGAGTAGCAAACGAGCATGCAAACCACCTGATGTTAACTTATCGCAGCTCATAGACATCCACGCAAATGTATGATATAACCACAAACACGACCGAAATTCTATCTGGACTCGAACGTAGATTCGCGTTGCTACTCCTGAGGACTAAGATGGTCGCCTCACTTCAAAGTGTAGCCGACAACCGCACCATTCCAACCAAAACACAACTAATGTTTTAGGGCGGATTATGAGGGCGGCGGTGGTACCTCCCCGTTCGAACTATACTTCTCCCACTTTTATTATAACAAATACAAAAAAATTGGTACAAAAGGCGGCCTTAATGCTAAACGCATTCTCTACCAGTCAACCTCCGAGCTCAGCAGTAATCATTGAATCGGTGAATCAGGTTGTATGTAGATGTTTTTTTATTTGTGAAGTTAATCTGCCTTACCGCTTCCTAAACCACAAAAATGCCCTAATTAAACAGTAAATTCTTAAACCTTAAAAACTCCTCGAAACTAAACATTAAACTCCTGTCTAAAGCTCCTTAAATATAAACCAAGTACGCTATTGCAGTTAGGCGGAAATAGCGGTACCACTGCAGACGAACTCCAAAGAAGTTAATTTGATACTTTGAAAAAAGTTGAATTAGGGATTTTGACATTATCGAAATAACTCAAATTGGAGAAATAAATTTTATTAATTAGTTTAATTAACATGACGTTGTGTAATGTAATTTATGTTATGACAGATATTATCTCACAAATAACTCGATCGAACGACCCCGATCTTCACAAACTCGTGGTAAGGGCTTCATTTTTATCAGTATTACAAAACTCGTTGATAACAGTACGCCGATAAAGGCGTTAACGTCGTTTCTTCCGCGTTGAACAACCGCGAATGTTTTACGTATATATAGAAGAATTTCGTAAATATAGAACTGAAAAGGCTTAAACGCAATGATGGGATCAAAAAAATGCGATTAAAGTTGATTTTCAAGTCAAATATGTATGATTTGAACCGATAACAAGAAATAAAGCTAAATTATACAACTCTCATAATTTCTACGAATTTTTTCAATCATTTCAAGGTACAACAATGCAATTTGCAAGATCCAACAGTTTGACCACGGAGGTACCTCCGCTACCCTAATAATCCGCCATAAGCAACTCTTATTTTTCACTTCCCATCAGCCTTTATGTCTCAACTGTTGGACGTAGGCCTCCCCCAGGTACCGCCACTCTGACCGGTTCTGTACTGCATCTAGCGGTTACCCACTGTCCTTACCAGGTCGTCGGTCCACCTGGTTTGGGGACGACCCGTGCTCCTCTAGCGAGACGTGGTGCACTAGAGTCTTCAAGAGTAACAACGCCTCATGCGTGCTCAGACAGGACTTCAGCCCTTGAAGTTATATGTGGATGTCCAAGGGTTGCAGCGATTTAACATCAGGTGGCCTGCATACTCGTTTGCCACTCTTTCGGAAAAAAGTAGAAAGTAAAGCTAAAATTTCGCTATTTTTTATCACAAGATGTCACGTAACACTTCCGATATCGTGTACCTTATCATACCTTATCGTAACAATCGTACCTTATTGTAACAATCGTGATACTATCTAATTTTTATCAAGAGATTCTTCATTTTAAGAGTTGGGTGTGATGTGATTTATTTATGAGAACAACAAGTAGACCAGTGAACCTTTGTTACACTAGCCTTACCCTCGTTTTTGCTTGTTCTCAAATGACGAACGAAAGATATGATTTCGCTTTCGCTGCGACGCTGACATATTATATCGAGTCAGCGTTACAGAAGACAGCCTAAACTGGAACTGTTTTCTCTAGACTAGAACTGTTGTAATATTCGAAATATTTTATTTTTAGCACCCGTGTACCATCTATGAATACAAAGACGTAATGTCCGCCTCCAGTGTAATAGCGCTAACGTCTTGTAAAACAGCTCTTGGGTTCGCCCGTAATCCATGCATCATTGCATTCTCGTTTGCTACTCTTCTCACATAAAAAAAAAACATTTTTCCAACACAACTCCAATCAAGCACATCTCGGAACTTTCCAGCTCAAGCACCAGTCGACAAACATTACGTAGGGGAGCGGGGGGTACTTGTAACAGGGGCAAGTATTAACAAGCGTTTTTTTTCTAAATAATAAAAGAATATTCATTGGATTTCCAACCTAACTTATTGTTTAATACGTATTCTATCACATAAGCGTGATTAGTATCCCGCTGGAACGCAAGGGGCAGAGCAGGCCCTTCAATATGACCAGGTAATGGACTTTTTTTGTTTTTATAAAATTGATTATTGTTGGTTTCAAATTGTTTAGCAGTTTTTGATTTATTCAAATGCATTCAGCATTTGTTTAGTTTGATTATGTTAACAGTAATTTTAAGAAAAATAAAAGGTATATTTTTTATAACCGTTATGATAAAAAATCTTCCTGTGGGTTATGTTGTAACAATTTCACGGGGCAAGTTGTAACTTGCTACAACTTGCCCCTTATTAATTTATTATTTCTATGAAATTACGGGGGCCCAATTAAAATTTCTTCTTTTTGTGTTTTTAATACTTTTTTTGTTGCACTTAACTTATTCTATCTGTTTCAAAATGAGACACTACAAAAGAAAGACTAAACATGTTTCCCAAAGCCAAGATGTGTACAAATTGGCTTCTGTTGAAGTCTTGGAAAATAAAACTAGTGTACGAAAGGCTGCAAAATATTTTAATTTATATTATGTGTCGCTATATATGTGAAAAAAAAGAAGAGTAACAATCTCTATCAGTCGGCTATGTCAAACCTAGATTGGTTTTCAAAGAGGAAGAAGAAACTTCTATGTCTGTTTTAGTGCGTCTAAAGTTTCTGAAGCTAAATATGATAGATAAATCGTTGAAAAATATGCAACTAGTTTCAAATTCCCGCTGTTACAACTAGCCCCGATCACGGGGTAAGTTGAAACACTCGTCATTTTTTTTTCTAAGGCGTTTCTACGAGAATTCGTCTCATATTTGATCAAAATTTTATTTGAAATAGATAGTTAAATAGTAGCCCTACCGAACAGTGTTGCTGTATTTCCTAAATTCTAAAGTAACCTTCAATTCAATTCAATTCAAGTAACCTTCTACAGCCAAGACACGAAAAATTGTTCCAAGTAGCCCCGCTCCCCTGTACATTTTATTATATAACGGGTACTCACGATTAACGATTTTAATTGCTAATATTTTTAACCAGTTTTTAAAGGGTGAACTGTAGTTAGATCAGTAACGTACCACCGCCGCCCTCGTAATCCACCGTAACGCATTACTTGTGTTTCGGTTTGAGAGGTGCGGTTGCCGGCTACACTTTAAAGCGAGGCGACCATCTTAGTCTTCAGGCGTAGCAACGCATCTACGTTCGAGCTCAGATGGGATTTCGTTCGTGTTTGTGGATGTCTATGGGCTGCGACTGTTTAACGTGAGGTTGTTTGCATGCTCGTTTGCTGCTCTTCTCACATAAAAAATGGCTTTTGTCACGACGAAACGATTTGTTTAAAATCGTATATCTATTTATATATCTAAACATAGATCACTTATGCGTAAACTAATGAATAGCTAACATCATCTCGTTGCGATCTATAAAGGTCAAATGGAAAACGCCCAGACTGACCTGATTTCTGATTAATCAAGGCGATAGGAACGTAGTTGTGAATAATAAACGTTTACGTCATGCACATTGAATAGGATCCATTAATATTATTAACTAGTTTCATTTTGCAATGTCTCTCTGTGATGCTACTCACGAATTAAATTCAAATTAATTGCTGTTTTGGATATGATATTACTATAGCCTGCCACGCTGCGACGCTGCGACGCTGCCAGCGACAAAAGTGCTGGTTCTTATCTCGCGCAGAGAATTGCGATTGCTATTCAATTCGGGAATGCAGCTAGTGTTCTTGGAATCATGCCGCATGGGTACAGACTCTCTTTAGATCGTTTGGGTTAGGCTTTTGTTATAATTGGTGTTAAGATTTAAAATTAGTATTTAGATGTGTTTAATCAGTTTTCAGAATATCGAATTTAGGTCTGCAAGACAGATTTACTCGATGAACACTGCTATACTTCTGTCGTCAAAATATTTAAATGTAGGTACACAGATGGGAATATTTTTCTCATTAGTCAATAGATTAGTGATGGTGATCTCAGATCAACATCTGAGAGCTATATAAACCCATCAAAAGATATATAAACTTTTAAGTGTTATTAAAGCCTTCACTACAAGAAAATTTAAATATGATCTTATAACATTGATTAGATGCGAATATTATTATTAATTTATTTACTGCCTTCACATCACAGTAATAAATAAATAATATGGGAAGATTTTGAGAAAAATAAATTCATGGCACATTTTACACTTTCATCCATAATTCAGCTGTAACCTCAAATTCCGAATAGGGTCGCTGAACAACTATTGGACCTTCAATTTTGCGGAATCTCAAAAACTTAGACAAGGGACAGAACGGTATCGACCTTCATAAAAATATTTATAAAGAAATTTTGTTACCTGAGAAGGGGCTTTGTATCAGCCGTAAACAGCTGCTCACGTTTCTGCCCTAACAAATTGCCTTTTCTATAAAAGAATGAGGTAACGCTTTTAACAGAATATATTACTGATTTTTTTAACCGTTGGTCAATGTTTACACTCAACAGCCTAGAAAATAAGTAGAAGACATACCATCAAATGTTGCTGCAACCCATAAAAATCCACAAGAAAGTCAAACAAAACGAATGCGTGGTCTTGATTGACTTTTGACGTGGATGAAGGTCTAAGGTCGTACGTAGAGACAAGTCACTTTTGAGGACTATTACCTTGCTTGCTTGCTCCGATGTAACGCAACTGAAATAAAAGAGTTACTTAATTGCGGATTATGAAGGTATCGGTGGTACCTCCTCTAGCTATTTGTCGTACAGTAAGTTGAATACGGATATTCCTGGGCTGCAGCTTATTAACATCACGTCATCTGCAAGCTCGTTACCAGTTCTAATCCCAAAATCTTTAAGAAAAATAATATACATATTTTAGATTGTTTGATAAACACCTTTATTTTGAATAAACGGTTTTAAAGTTTGATATTTAACAGAAACATAAATGGATTTTTGAAAAAGTGTATGAAAAAGCTTTAAATTAGGGTCGCTGTGCACTCAAAATCACATCTACATCGTAAACAACAATAAGCATGCAGAGTACATTTAAAATTTTAATCATCATAATAATTACTTTTCCCCCTCCGTACGACAAGCCCGTCGCACCCTCACGCATTCACTTAGCGAGACATGACCCGTATCAACAATTCAACTCGTGTAACAATTCATTGAGCGTTAAAAATTCAGTTTCCCCTACCTTTTATACGGTTTACAATTACAAATTGTTTGTCCTTTCTTTTTCTCTTTCTCAATATGTCCAGCTACGGTTGTCTGGTTCATTTCGCTATTTAAGATATTCGCTATTTGATATAATATGTGAAAAAAGCAATATTTACAGTTCAGCGTATGTAACAATTCATTAAGCTTTAAAAATTCAGTCTTCCTTATTTTTTATACATTTCACAAATACACATGATTGAGAATTAAAAAGGGGCATAAATGTTATATTTACCTACAGAAATAACTACTACACACACGGATTACATTGTATCCACATTACATTAACCATACATGCATTACATCCCACACATAAAACATTTCACACACAATAATTACACATTGAAAGTAATATGAACCGTTTCAATGTAGGTAACAACTTACAAAATGAATTCAAATTCAAATATTTTATTTCATTGTAAGGTATTTACATACACTTAATGAACGTCAAGGGTACAGTGTAAA
>DWON01006249.1:0-14051 GCA_018251015.1 Phocides pigmalion okeechobee
AACTAATTAAAATAAAAACCTAACCTAAACAATCTAAAGGGAGTCCGTGCCCATGCGGCATGGTTCCAAGAAAATTAAATTATATTTATTTATTTTATGTTTATTTTAATTAAACATACTATATAATTCGATTGTATTCTTTATAGGCGGACAATGGATTATTAAGGAGCAAACTCAACAAATAACTGCGAGAACGACAACCACTCACGCTACTAATTTGAAGTTCAAAGTTGAAACTCCACACCCTCCTTTAATAGTATTCTGGCATTAGTTAAAAATACATTATACCTACAAGGCGATGTAATCTTCTCATCGGTCTTTAGGTTTAACTAAATGAAATAAAATGTTAGTATCAGTTTTATTTAACATTATTGGACAAATTATACGACTTCAATTTTGTAAAAATCTATAACAACTTCAGATTACACGTCTATACTATTTAATTAATGAAATATTTTCATGAAATGTTGTGACCGTACCATTACTTAGCATACTATGCTAAGTGTGCCATTACATAAACAAACGGGGTGAGCTAAATAAAACCGTTTAAAAAAAACATGCGATTTCCATAATGATAAATGAACAAGTAATATTTAATACATTCTATACATTTCACCTTCTAATAGATAAAAAATAAAAAGAGAGATCTGGCCTTTACAACATTGCATTGAAACATAAGTCATAGCCCGCATAGGTATATAGTTGTAATCATTGAGTCATAACTTGTACTTACACATTAGTGACATTGATTACCTATTTCGACTATGTCATTAAAAAGTCGCTTGCCATTAAAAGGCTTTTATTATAATTACTTTAAAGGTGTCATTATAGTACTTTATAAATAATATTGATTTAATTAAAATGTTTTTTAGCTCCTGGTGACAGCGGTATTTCAATGAAACCTGTTTTCTAGTGGATACCCCGTGTTATAAGCAATTTTACCCATTAAATCCCTCTAGGCAGCCGTCCAGCTGTTATAGGGAGTTTACGGGATCTCTGATGAACGCATTATCTATTCAATTTTGTATGTAGATACGTATTAATTTGAAAAATGACTTGATCTGATTATATTTTTTTATTCTGTTCGTGTGAAATATTGTAATTTGTAATATTTAATGACACAACAACTTTTTCCACGTATTTAATAAGCTAAAGATTTTTAGTTGCATTGTACCTAAGCAATTTTCTTGGTTGTGTAGGTATACGTAATTCTAGAATACACGAATCGACTTAGGCTTCGAAGCTTCAATATTTCGTTTAAGATACATAAATCTTCCTTTTATTTCTTAATCTACTAGTACGCTTTTGAAGTAACAAGTCGGCCACGTAAAGTTCAAACAACGCCATTCGTTCTTTATCCTCCTTTGAAGGGCATTGAGGACGCTTCACGAATATTTAAATGCGCAGTTACCTTTATTGATAGCTTTACTGTGTTTAAAACTTTTTATGTTACTAATTACATCACTAGAATGTTAAAACATGGTAGAGGCATGTAGAGGTCAATAATGTACCTTAATTAAGGCCACTTTTAGCGATTACAGAAGGCGAGCAAGCAACAGATTTTCATATCAAACAATAACTCTTAAAATGCTACCGATTATCATCATCCTCTTAAACGTCTGCTGTGGTGCCGTGGGTGGGATGAGCGGCTGTGGATACATTTTACTCCACGACCAAAAGTTGTTTTAAATGTAGCTATTATCAGGTTAAATACACCTTACTTTATTTCGTCAATGTAATGACGTAAATCCTCAGGTAGATAGGTAACAACTTACTTCCTAAAAATTGCTGAATTTATTATCTATCAAACACTTAATAATCATGAAATACTCAAAGACGCACTCAACATGTACTTAATATCATTTCCCGCCAAAACACCACGCCGCCATTTTTATGGCGTTGCAAAACAGATACCAACCCAATAATAATAATGGTACGGCGTCGATTCATGGGGCATTTAAAATTCGAATAATAGCTGCGTGGGATTCAACCGTTGATGCATTCCATTCCCGCCTTGCCTGCCTGATGTCACGTTCCAAAATGTCAATAGATCCAACCTCATAAACCCATCACCTTAGATTTATGTAGATCTAATTTCGATATCGAAATATTCGCTCTATAACGCTGTTTACAAATCAAGATCAATTTTCATACATTTTTTTTATTCCAGTTTGTTTCGAGATGTATCTAGTACCAATATAATGATATTGATTAATAAAAATATATGTAATTTAATATGTATTTCGAAATATTTGAATTGACAATCTTAAAGTTATTATTTATTTATAAAGCTAAGTTGTACTTCAAATATTATTCTTTAATACATTTAAGTGGATTAAGTAAGTAAAAGCTCCATTCATTGTTTTTTATTTATACGTATAAAATTCGATTTCAGAATTAATATATATTTAGGTGGTAACTTTTTTTATTATATTACACAATCATATCTTATAAGCAGAAATCCGATCCGTATTTCAATTTTTCTAATTAATTACGTATATGCCTAAATTTTTCTTCTCTGTGGCATATAAAATTAATTATAAAATCACAACTTTAATGAATTTAAAACGCTATGTATCTATAGCAAACTAAAAAATAAAATTAATGAGACGAAAATATTATCATATTAATAGTATCAAAACCCTCGATCCGATTTTAATTTCACTTTTCGTTATTATTAATTCAAAAATAGATTGATCCACGCGGCAGTAAGTACTTATATTATTTCTAAGAGTCCGGACATGAAAACAAGTACGCAAAATACAACTTTTTATAATCCATATATTTTTGTAAACAATAAAAGGTTTCCATTTTTACTTTTTACAAAAACATTGCGTTCGAGGAACACGCACAAGAAAAGCCTATACTTTTATTCAAAAGTGCACTATTGTAGGACAAACAATAAGAATAAAAGATATGGTGGCAGTGTTGCCAGTATTATTTTCCACAACAGCATTATAAATAAGTATTATTTTTGCTCTCATTTTAAACACAATTTAAATAGCAGCATCGTACAGTATTGTAGTGATCTATGGAAGTACTTCACCGTTCGTTAATAACATTCAATCTTTGTCTGTCCTTAACATTCCTAAGCATTGACATGAATGACAAAATACCTACTGATATTTAATACATAGTTACACTTAAATTATGTTTAGATTACTTTATTTATATTACTATTTTACTGGTATGTAATAAAACTTGTACGGTTTGAAAGGTTAAGTATTAACCCCACACAAATTTCAGGAATGAAGCAATTCTTGCAATTCCAAGCAAAAGTGTGATTGTCGGCTCACGGAGTCCCGGTTTTATTTCTCAGAACAACGCGTCTATAATCGACTTAAGATGGACTTCTATGTTATACGGAGTTGCATAAGTAGATGTACATAAACGATTGTAACAGTATAGAAACAGGTGACAAGCATAATTTTTATTACTTCAATAAAAAAAACTACATTAAAAAAAAGTTTCAATTAATTTTTAGATAATGTAACTACTACGTACAGAATAGTATATATTGCTCATTAGGAGGTTCAACAGCATCTTAAAATAAGAGTCTTCTACTGGAAAACCCTTTTCATTCGAATTCAAAAAAAGAAGATAGTCATTTTGGTTGAATTTTCTTAAGTTTGTTACCACATAGCTCCGTTACTTATTAACCGATCTGGATTTTTTTAATTTAAAAAGGTATGCCATCCGTTTGATCTCATTGTAATAAAAACAATCAATACACTAAGGTTTGAAAAAAACTGGTTTATAAGAAGGTTTAAATTAAATAAGGTTTAAATTAATTAAATGAAATAATAATTAAATTTAATTTCGTGTTGAAGTGGCTATGAGGAATTATTATAAATTAAACTACATTTGAAAATGATTATCACTACAAAGAGCGGTAAATGTAATTTCTTTAAAAATGTTTATTTAAGTTAAATTTATTTTCGTTTTCATTTTGTTTTATTAAATGTCGCAATATTTAATAAATTTTACGTGACTGTGACGAGTTATGACATTTTAAGGACATAATGAAATTAATAATTTAAATTTGTAATTAAATATTAAATACTATTCACGCACGTCCCGTTAAGTAATATTTATCTATTACAATGCAATATTCGTTCTATTTTCAAAGTATTTGTTACACTACGCTGTAATGATTAAGCACGTACGCTGTTTGTCAGTCTGTGTAATGCAATACATTTCTATGGATATTAACTACAAACATAGTTTCGAGGCGTGATCGCGCTGTCAACGGGATCTTACGTAATTAAAATTGTATATTAAGTGTAACAATAGTAATCTCATTTACGAAAAATGTTCAACATTCGTATTCCCTGTAACTTTTTCAAGTTCAATGTTGTTCAAGCGTCAATATATTCTTCAAGTAATGTAAATTGAAAAAATACTGAATGTTTTTGACGGAATTTTGGACTGTAGAAAGTAACATAGAGTAACATTCAATATACATATATACTTTTATACGAATCAAATCAAAACATTGGTATAATTGTCGTATTGCGAATGCCTTAACGGACTTAAGAAAGTTGATTCATAATTCAAATGTCATAAGTGCTCCTTTTGTATGGCCTTTTTTACTTAATAAAATGTTGTGCTAATTGTATATATCAATTCGTATATAAAAAGAAATGCAATTCTTTAGTTCACATAAAATCTAGACATTTTTATATACCTGGTGAAACTACATAAAAAAAAAGAGATGTTACAAAAGAAAGAAACTGCAGAACAGTAAACCAAAAAAATCTTAACTTTACACACTAAATAATATACTTTATACACTAAATAATAAAATTAATATAATAAGGCACGACAAATTAAAATGAGCACCGAAAAAGTTATTTTCGTCCCACGTCATACGTTTGTTTTGATTTCACTATTTAGGTCAGTAAGACACATTTTGAGGGCCTATTTGCGATTAAATATAAGTTTGATAAAATGATAACCAATTCTGATACTAACTTATCAGTTTCGCGTAAAAAGATACCTTACATCAATAGTATAGTAAAGATAAAGGCTTTCCATAAACTAGTTTGTAAATAGTATCTATATAATGACAACCACAGTGCTAAACATGTTAATAGAATATTAAAATCGTCTAAAATTTAGTATTTACAGCCAGATTAACTATCTGTATATTGTTTATCAGAATATTTTTTAATTTAATATTTTTGTTCGTTTACTTATCTAAATAAATGACTAAACTCAATCTTTTAAATGTCTCACGCCTGTATACCTATTTACTTAGTATAACTTCTGGAGACTAGATTTTCTGTAAAACTACTTAGAATATCTCGTTTTCAATTAATTCACCATAAACATTTGCTTACATGCGAGCACACGTATATCTCTGGTCATTGACCACCACACTGGCCAATTGTGGATTATTAGACGTGATAAATCTTGAGAACATTGTGAAGAACTCACTAACATAGCATAGCCTTACGATATTTCGGCTCAACGTTAAACCATGTGATAAATAATAACTAAAAGTCATCTAACTTCGAAAAATCAGAAAGATTTGACCCCAGGAAAGACTGAAACTTCATTAGTGTAAAATCGTCCATATATCAATGTAAGTTGTTTATGTTTTCATTTTTGCTATTACAAAAATATACTTTTTTCAACAAGTTAAATACATTATACAAGTTTTAGCTATTAATTTTTGTTGGAAATAAATCCAAATAACAGCAAACGCAGTCAAGCGCACAACTTATATTAAATAATGCCTAGCACGGAACGAATACTAATCATTTTGTAATAAGCTTTTTGTGGCACTACGCATGCGTCTATAATTATCATCGGCATCATCAAGACATTCCTGCGACATCGTCACTTACGAAAGAAAATGAAATATAAACTTAAAATAACTTTAAAACGTATACATTTAAAGTACCTTCCTACGGATTTTAAATAACTACTACGTTAAGTACTTTTTAAGTTTTTTTTACTACACTAGTAACGCAGCGGTAATCATGATGGTCAGACACGCAAAAGGTTCCTTCGTTTCACAGCCAGACGGATATCTGAATATAGTTTGACCGGGGAGGTACTACCGCCGCCTTCATAATCCGCCGTAAAGCATTACTTGTTTCGGTTGGAGAGATGCGGTTGCTGGCTACACTTTGAAGCGATGCGACCATCTTAGTCCTCAGGAGTAGCAACGTGTCTACATTCGAGCTCAGACAGGATTTCGGTCTTGTTTGTGGTTGTACGTGGATGTCTATGGGCTGTGACTACTTTACATCAGGTGGTTTGCATGCTCGTTTGTTACTCTTCTCACATATATAAAAAACTATATTCTGTTTTGAGTGTGAGTATTTGTATACTTCTCTTTGTGTGTTCAAAGCATCCACAAAACGATATCTTAGTATGTGTGCAGGAAATGTTATTTATTATTTACTCCTTGTTTTAGTTAGATAACATCACAATGTGTATGTATACCCTAATCTTAAATCCATTTTGACGAAATATTCGCATTTGCAGTTGGTAAATTGAGAATTGAAGCGTACCCTTAAGCGTTACGGGAAAATTTTGTTGATGGTTTTGATTAAACCTTTGCTATTTTATTCAGGATCCTGTGTGATAATGGAATAAGTGAGACGCATGAGTTACCATCGAAAATAACTTTCTCAATAATGACATATATTTTGGATCCGAATCATGTACAAGTAGTCATTGTCAAAGTATTTTCTATTCTACTATAACTTTTCAGTCTTATTTCTAATATTTTATTTGATAGCAATATGCATGATGCAAAAGGTAAGGGTTCAATAGTTAGGTACATAATTATAATAACTGAATGTTCAAAAATACTCAAACTAAACATACAAAATTCAGTATGCAGTTGCAATATGTTTTACATAGTTGGCAAGATTAAGTAAACTACTATACATTGGATGAAACCATGACCCTCTAAAGAATTTATTTGGTGGTAGCTGGTTAAGTTTCCTTGACCTAAATGGAACAGGAGCAAATCTTGGCACGCAGTGCAACTACGCAAAACAGGCTAACTGGAGAAGGCAGTAAAATATGGAAGGGACCCAAAAACATTCCATAAGGATGGGATACACAAACAAATTTATATTGACTTATACATAATACTTTCTCTGCCAAATTATTTGAGGCAACATGTTTTTTAACTAATATGATCACTGAATTTATACATTTCTGTTGATATTTTAAAAATTTGGCACCTTAGACTAGCCTTATCTTTTTAATAGTCTGTGGAATGTACAGACTGTGGTATTTTTTTTCCCGCGCTCTCACGCCTTGTAATGTCACGTGTTGTACTTTCGTTGAAAGTTAAATTGTTTATTAGTAAAATAAATAGCTTTTCAGTAGTATCAGTTAATTTCTTTTATCAATTTCACTGATTTATTATTATTATATCATTATGCATGGCTCGTAGCCACGACTAGTTGTAGTGGTAACTTACCGAATCCTCACAAAGGAACGCAGGGTTCAAATCTCTGGCAAATACCACTAATTTATCTAAATTATGTGCGTACTCTAAAAAAATTATCACTACGTACGGTAATCGGGTTACCTGAGAGTTCTTTATATAATTATCAAAAGTATGTAAGGCCTACCAACCGTACGGTACATACCGTACCTAGCCTATGAATGAACTATGGCTTAACCCTAATTATTCTGAGAAAAAACCCTGCCCAGTAATGGTTTGACGGAAATAATTAAACAAGCGACGACTATTTAACATAAACCTGATGAATGTGGTGTCTCCAGGTTTTTACGAAAGGAATTTATCTATTACTGCATCGCGATTCTAAAACACGAAACGGTCCTATCTACAGTAATAACTAACCTTGAATACACTAGAACCTAGAATATATTTATATATTAGTTAGGTACGTTATGTAAATGAAATGCAGGTTTGCGATTTGCGAAACAAATGGAATAATGAAACACCGCGTTAAAAGGAACAAAGGCTTTGTAAATATATGTATGTGTTTGTTTATTTATACGTAACACACGTAATTATTAATGTATTTCCATCTCAAGCAAGCAAATAACAAAGTTACTTATCACCTTGAAATTAATTGACGAGTTACTTATTTTCTCTGAAGTAGCAATGCATATGTATCCTTTAATTAAAATTAATATTCTACATGGAATTAGTTACAGATATTCCATCGGCGGCAAAGACTGCATTACGTATTGGATGCATATTTTCTGTATGAAAAACAAATAAAATTTGTTTATATGGTTAAAAAAGTCATAATAAGAATGAATTATAAAAGGCACACAAAGTATACACGTTTCAAAACCTCGCGAGGAGAAGAGGCCTTGGCCTTGCAGCAACGTTATAATTGGCTACTTACTCCACTTTTTATATTACTGTGAAAATGCAAATAACGCATAGCTGTCTTTTAGCTACAACATAGCTTACAATCTCACAAGATTCTAAGATGGTTGTAATATTTATGACAATGACTTTCTTTTCCCACGATGTCTTCTCACCTCCATGCATATTTGGCTTTACTGATTATGACATTATCATTTTATAATCTCAATGATCTCATGATCAAATGAAAGTTTTTTACACTCACTCTCAGTTAGTAATTCTGATGTGACATCATACTGAATATGATGGACATGTACAAAGAAATTTAAATAAAGTTTTGGAGCACATAATAATAAATTTATTTGCTTTGCACTATCGAGACACTGACAAAAGTTTTTTTTTCTTATTATTCAGTAGACCGTCTGTTTAACTTTATGATTAATCTTATAAACAATTGAACAGCTTTAGAGTATCAAAATAAAGTATTTTAGGTTTTAGAAGTGAACTTCATACAATCGTTTATGAAAAAAACGATCAAATTACAATCAGATCAGATGTAACTGAATTTATTAGTTACGCGTTGTGTCGGCGCATTTTTTAACAAATATAGTTCAGGTTACGCACGGATAACATTGTTTCTTATTGAATTTCATAAGATCTTTTAGTTTGTAATGCCCCACGTTAAGTGATAGTATCTGATACTTGCGAATTACACACATTACACATCTTATTTAAATAATGAAAAAATAAATAAGTGAGAAGAAAAGAAAACGAGCATGTATTGCATGACATTGCAGCCCGTGATCATCCACATACCATATACCTCAAACAGGCCTGAAGTCCTATTTGTGTACGTTGATTCATTGCTACTCCTGAGGACTATGGTCGTCGCCTCGCTTCTGCGCCAGCATCCGGGCGTCTCCAATCAAAACATAAAAGATACTTCACGACGGAATTTGAGAGAAGCGATTGTACCTAAAGGTCTAAAGGTGGTAGAGCCGTTACAGCTCGCTCGGGGCGGCACCATCGCCACCCTCATAACACGCCGTAAAGCAACAGGTTCTTCATGTATTGTGTTTCGGTTAAGGAGGTGTGGTTGCCGGATAAACATTATTAAAGGCCTTAGTAGGAACGCATCCGCGTCCATCCTTAAAAAGAACTTCTGTTCTATTTGAGATTGGACGTAGTTGTCCATGGGCTGCAGTGACCACTTAACATCAGGTTGCCCGCATGCCCGTTTCTTACTCTTTCACAATAAAAAAAAAATCCGTGAAAGTCTTAAAAAATAACTTGTAGAATATTGTTTCATTTATGGCTAATTGCCAATCCATGTCGCCAAATTGTTGCTGAGACTAGACACCAAAGCGTCATTACTTTCAAATCTGGGCTATGTACTATTTACACTTTATACATATTCCAACATTAGCCAACTACCTCGTAAACCTTTAGTATACTCGAAAAACCAAATCCGGTCCACATTTAAGTTTCTAGTCAGTTTCATTGGCCTAAGCCTTGCTGCATTACTATTACAATTGGTTGGGACTACATAATTGCAATCTATTCAATAAATCACCGTATTAAAACGTTCATTTGAAAATATACGTAAATTTATTTTAAGGCTATTTTATTATTTACATAGGCAAAATATCAATATCCCAACATGGAGATATACATATGGGAGTGACGCTGCGTACTACACGAGCTTCGATAATTCCGAGCTTTTATCGCGTAATAATATTGACGAAGTAGATAGACACCGAATTATGTATATAAGTCAACTTCCATGTTTTTAAAATAATTATAGATTTGGCTTCATTGTGTGATTACACTATCGTACACGTTTCAAGAGTATCAAAGATTTTCTTTCAAGTAACACATAATGGCAAATTATAATTAGTTTGAAAACACGCGTAGCGCAGCAATAACGATCAGACGAGCTGAGCGTTCCGAATTCAATTCCCGGCCAAGCAGGATTTAAAACGATTTTTTTTGTGCTTTAGGATCGAAGTGTTTGCGTACTTGTCTGTATATTTCAACCTATTAGTATGACGTCATGGGCATTGCCATCAGTCAAAACATATTGACTTTAGGAAATGTATGTATTAGATATCCTAAATAATGTAATTAAATTACATTATGAGATGACTAAATATTGTTTTTAGTACACTTTTATATAACCATTTTTATGGCAGCCAGTAGCTCTTATATAATTCATATTATGTACCTTAAAATTACACGAAATCCATGATAATTCAAATTCTATCTAATAATAATTCTCATAAATAAGCATTCAGTAGTAGTCCATCTTGAAGAAAACGCCAACGTTTAGCATCCAGGTTTAGACCACATTTTAAAAACTTTAATCATGTATGAGACTCGGGAGTAAAATTATTTTTATTTTGCCAATAATAGACCCGTAAGAACTAATTCTACCGTTTTGGCGTTAATCGTGATGAAATAATAAAATAAACAAACAGATGGGCGCGCCTTTTTTAAACTACATGTCCTTAAAAAAATCAGTTTGACAAAATTCATTTGACGGTCGGGGACGGTTAGCTTGTGTAAATATCAATACCCTTTGAGTAAAAGCGTGGTTTGCGTAGCTCCCGAACTAATCACTATTTTGAGGAGTCCAAAGCAAAATATCCAAAATGAAACACTTTAAATTTCATCCTGTCAGCCTGTTCATATGTGGTGGAGGTAATATACTTAGTCAGGCGTCAACCACTTTCCCTTGTAATATTATGTAAAATATGTTACACTGCTTAAAATCAAATAAAAACAGGTACAGCCATTGCAAACACATAATATGTAATGAGGCCAAATTGCCGTAGAGAGTAGACATTTCTACGAATTTTGTAATGTTGGGTTGATTGAGACTGTAGAGTTCCGAATTCTGTGTGATTTCGAACATTATTTTTTCTGTATATTGTGAAATCTTTATTAAAATCCTTAGCAGGTCATCGCTCCATCTGGTTTGTGAAATGCCCTCTGTTCCTGTTGCCTAGACGTGGTCGCCACTCGAAGACCTTTCTGCCCCGTCCATCGTCAATGTTGCCTGCTCACGGCCACTTTAGCTTGAATATTTTGGGAGGTATATTGGTAACTTTTGTTCAACTCCGTATCTCGTCATTAAGAATTTTGTCTGAAAAATGAAAAAATAAAGTCTGAAGTAGAGAACCACGTCTCGGCCTTGTAGGTCAACACTGGCAACGCACGTGAACAGAACAATTTCGACTACATCACTGAGGAATACGGAATAATACTTCGTAGTTACCAATACCCAGTAGTTGGGTTCTACCAGGCACCTCCTTGTCGAAGTTGGACTTAGTCATCCGGATCGTTTGTTCCAAATAAATATGGTAACTACCGGTTTTGGTGTGACATGGACATTTGAGATGATCTTCGTCATATCCATATTCATCTTAAGACCCACTCGTTATGATGCACTATTGACTTCTATCGTCAACACACTTTGCCCAATACACTGATACTCGAGTACTCTTGAGTAATCATCATAATCATCATCGGAGGACATGCTAGCCTCTTTGCGCGGGGAAATACGGGCCTCGAGGTAAACCCTCTTTGGCCAGGCCTGAACTCGGGGCTGTACCCTGGCTTAACTATATTATCCCTCGGCCACTGTTAAGTGGGGGCCTTGGGATAATCCCTTCGGAATGCTTAACTCCCGCTGCGTCCGCCATCCACCAGCTGTTGTCTGTACTTTGACATTGATGTTGGAGAGGGCACACATAGTTCCTGTCTTTCCTCATAATACCGAATGTATATTCTGAAAGCACTTGATATTTACCACTGAAGTGGTTCCTAAAATACTTACACCGTATCTCGTGGACCGTACCGTCCGCACACCGTAATACCGTAATAAATGTAATACCGCACCGTGTCTAAGAAGCCTACAATTAGAGGCTTCATTACCATTGAAGAGAAGAACACCTCGCGAGTAAACAAGCTCTTCGGTTCCTGTGCTGGGAGGGATTTGCTGCAAAATATTTAACAATGTTAATAATTTGAGTGCGGTTCTAATATACTACATCAAATCAACGTCGCGAGAGGCTGGAGCAGTTTTCTTTAGACTGGAGAGGCGCCGACAATTCACAAAAATGTTGTAATTTTTAGCATCCGTATAATATTTACCTATACACAGACGTTATTTCCGTCCTCACTTTTGTATCGCCGACGTAAATACATCACTCGTGTTCCTGTAATCCATACATATATATATAGACACAACACGTGTGTATAAGCCGCAAGTGTGTTACGCCGCCGCTGAAAGTATTAAACAAGTATTTTAAATGGTTGTAGAAACATAGTCCGATCAGGGGTGTACTAGCATAACCTTAATCTCTATTTTTAGTCGGTTCCTCAATGCTACGGATCATGACTCGTAGGAAATGGACAATGTACTGTTTCATTCCATCGAATGCGGATGCGAAACCATCAAGCTTATCCAAGGCAACTAGCGATGGACCTTCTTTTTTGAAGAAGAAAGTCATAACAAACAAGTTTTCCCTCTCCAAGAAAGCCTCGATGGTTCCGTTATCTAATTCCGAAGGGCCCCACTTTCTATTCTTCTCCATTTCACACGCTCAGTTTCGCGTTAAAGTCCCCCAAAATAACTGTGAAATGTTTATAATTAATATTATCTAATCTTCTTATTATATTTCGAAACTCCCATCTCTGTGTACGGTTTGCGTAGTACCGTACCTGCATTCTATTGCCATGTTCAAAATATTTCATGCGAAGTAAACTGTTAAGTAAACTTTACAAGATGTAAATATTTTTCGAAACATGGCGTACAAGTGTATACTAATTTCTTTGTCGAACATTGGCTCATTTGGTCAATAGTCCTTTTGAATATGGTGTGCGTCTTAACTTGTTTTCATAATTAAAAGTTTATCGTATAAAATTCACTCTCCCTGCCATACTATGCAAGGCTTTCTTAATTGTTTAATTATAAATAAATAATAATAATGTTTTGAAAAAAATGATCCATTTTTTCATTTGTAGAAGGGTGATATGGGGCTGTAATTCTATGAAATATGCAACAATCCAAAAGATTTTTTTTAATTGCTGAGAATTAGATTGTCTTCCACTGTCTGAAACTTATACATTAGGGACGCCATAATTAATGTCTTTCTGATTTTGAATGCACCATGTATTGGTTAAGTATACAAGCTGTAATGACGTTTAATACCAACGCAAAAATTGAAAAATAACCGTAGCCATATTAAAATCACAATGTATCGCATTTTCCTTATTTTATAAAATTAATGCCAGCACAGTTACATTCTTGCTTGCGCGAGATTTTGTTGTGACATTCCACGGAAGACTCACGTAACATGTTTTGTTATATAATGAAATAGATTAAAAATTAAATACTATAGGCAACAATACTTCGCTACTTTATGGTTTATCTTTAGTGTCCGTATAGCTGAGCTGGCCCAGAACAAAGATACACATCAAAGAACCCGTTCTTCTGCATATAAATTATTATATCATTTTAATAGATCAGCTTCATTTAGGGTGTCCTTATATATCCCGGCACAAAATGTTGGAATGACCTGCCGCTTTAACTTGTTTAGTTTTACTTTCTATTCTTATGGAAATTATTTTTTTTAATAATGAAATATTTATGATTTTTTCGTTATTTACTTACATGTGATTCTTAAGTTTATCTTACTTTATTTATGTAATTATATTATGTATATAAACT
>DWON01006250.1:0-14051 GCA_018251015.1 Phocides pigmalion okeechobee
AAGATGTTCGCCTCCAATAATGTGTATCCGGCAATCACACCTCCCCAACCGAAACACAATACAAGAACAATACGAAGAACATGTTGCTTTACGGCGGGTTATGAGGGCGAGATCTAACGGCTCTACCACCTTTTAAAAATATAAAAATATTCCGTAAGAGCCTATATGTGTAAAAACAATCAGTAACAGTAAAGACAAATGTAAAAACCTTGTCTTTGGTGATAAAATGTATTCTTGCGCAATAGACACTTTAATAATCTGTCCCTTATTATTGCTAGGACTGATATAAAATTGCTATAACAAGTTTTTTTTTATTTTAAGAGACGAATAAGAATACATATTAAAAAATAAATGCCAATCCAGTTTTGTGTAAGTCCACGTAACTGCAGGTCACTAATTGCTAATCTGGAATGCGAAATCGTTTTATGCGTATTTACAATAGTTGATATAATAATTTTAATGCAGATATTAATCACATTACTTCATATGTTCAGAAAAAAGTTTACTACCCCGATATATAGTTTTCAAACCAAACAATAATCTATACAACGTGCAATCCATCACAGAAAAACATCAACATATCTGAACAAAGAACGTATAGAAGCAATACTGAAAGCAACGTATAGGAAACAGTGAAATAAAATCGAAAACAATACGAGCGCAATCTCCACTTATAAAGATATCGGGAGCGGAAAAAACGCACAGCGCACGCCACCCGCACGTTGCGTCCACTTTATTTTTTCCGGAGTATTACGGGCTTTTATTTTTCGGTATCACGGTCCCGTTTTTGGCCGACGATCGGCGAACTCGGTTTTTATACGATACGCGCCCGCCGCGCCGATTTGCGAATGTTTTTTACCCGTTTTGAGCCGCACGAGTTGTTTTGGCACAGTCCTGGATTTTAGCGGGCCCGATGCACGCTTGTTCGATTGGGTTCGCAGTCAGCTTTCATCCGAGTTTTTTTTGGCCGACTGATTGAATCCGCGCTTTAGTGAACGTAGGTTAGCGTATTGCCGCACGGTTTGGTGACTCATTCACTTTTGAGCCGCCGCAACCGTTATAAGGTTTGTACGCCCTGAATTCCGATTTAGATTTCTGAGTGATCCAGTTATAAGTTTTACTGGTCGATTTGACCTTTTTTCATAGGTATGTGTAGTTTGTTTGGTAAAAATTCTTTGACAACTGATTATTTATATCGACTTTTTTGTGTTACATTATTTGCTTGTAACTTTTAACTTATTTGTAATTACTTAAAATTAAGTGTATGCGTAATGTTCACTGCCGTTTATGGACCTCTGTAACCAAGTACCTACAGAACAATCATAAATCTCATCCGAAATCAAACATAGATTCGTTGAAATTCCCGAAGGCTTAGATGCTAGAGGCTTGTGTAAATGATCCACCAAACAAATGTGCCCACCGAAACCCAAGAACAGCTTGACGTCTACAATGCTTACAGCAATGCTATTCTTCAGTCCATGTGCAGGTCCACCTAGAAATATTATAGGTTCATATACAGTTTTTATGAAAAAAAAACTTACTCTGACAGGTAGTGATGGGCGGCATCCGGAACCCGCCGAGAGGATCCGGCGGGAACGGGAACGGGCGCTGACCAAACGCGAAGTGGAACTGCTGCTGCTGCCCTAGGAGGGACAACACTACATCAGTACGATACAGGCTGTTCTCGATAACTAGCATTAAGTGAAATATCATCGGATAGGCGGTAGAACTACAGTCCGACCGCAAAACATGTTTCGATTGAAGAGGTGTGGTTACCGGCTATACTTATAAGCAAGGCTTAAAATCTTAGTCAGCAATAGCAACACATCTACGACTTCAGATAATACTGCAGTCATTATTAAGGCTGTATATGGATGTCTATGGTTTGCAGCGACTACTTTACATTGTACCTGGCCCGATTTGATAGTGGCTGGCTGCTCCTTTACTTCTCCTTCGACGTTAAAATAGTAATACTTAGTATATTAAGTTTGTATCTAATAACCATAGCAAAATGTAACCGACTTCATATTCACTGTGAAATAAGAAATATTTTTTGGAGAATGTTGGGTAAATTGGTTGAGATTTTGAAGTAGACTGTTTTGTCTTCTACAACGTGCTACAACGTTTTTCTATAAGGTACACGAATAAAGGATATGTAGAGAGAAAAATATTGGTTGAAGAATATGCCTTTAGTTTACCCAGTAACTTTAGTAATAGAAAGAGTTATGTGATTTAGCACCAATAACGTAATGAATTATTGTCTCAAGAATAATAATTACACGTACATACAGTGAATATACTTTTTATTTATTTTAATAAAGATTTATTGTATCACCTCTTAAAGAGAAATGTTACAGAAGGGCAAACTTAATGCCTGAGGGCATTCTCTGCTAATCAACCCTGGGTGGATGCAGAAAATTTGCGGCAGGTGTTAAAGCTAAAGTTAAAACAAAAAAAAACAACAACAAATTATAATGTATGTTAATATTTAAAAAATCCTAAATAATATTTTTCTATATAATAGAAACTCACGATTTAAATCGAAATATCAGCAATTCAAAATCGTTAAACATGCGGTTAAATGTGACGGATACACTGCATAATTATATTTTATTTGTTATACATCCTTGTTAAATACGCCTATTCTTTTAATGTTTATTTTGAGAATATGTTTTGTTTGGTTTTGAAACTTCTGCTGACAAGAAGGTTGGCCCATATCCCGCATAAGGAATTGCGATCGCTATTCACCGCGGGCGTGCCAGTTCTAATGCGGCCTAATGCCGCATGCGCACGGACTTCTTTATATTGTCAACGTTAAGATTTTGTTAAAATTTGTTTTAAAGTATTTCATTATTTGTTATTACTAATTTATTTTATTCGCTAGCAATTCTATGTACATTTTAAAAAGAAACCCTAAATGTAACAGCGATTCAAAAAAATAAAACAATTATTATAATGGAAGCTTCTTTAGCAGGCTTTATATTTGTATGATTCATTAATAAAAAATCCTTACTAGCACTTACATGCGCATTTTAGAAAGAAACTCTAGATCTGACTGCGAGGGAAAATTATAAAACTTTTTAAGAACTATTAGAACACAAAAGTGAACTCATTACAAAGTCTACGATATCGATATTATGCTATTGGTCGATGTCATATTAAATATTGTATTTTGATGTAATAAAAATATTTTGACGCGATCTACATAGACATTATAAAATAATTATATTTATGTAATTCGTTTATATGTTGAACTTAAGAATCTAAATATCTTATTCTTTTGATATGTTAATATAATTATTTCTGACACTAGCAGTAAACAAGGTGAGATTTAAAAAATGTAACAAAACAGGCGTGACTTGAAAAATGATTTGTCGATTTGCTTATAATAATATGAAATTGAAATCTGAGATTAAGATTATTCTTAGTAAAGTATGAAAACGAAATATTAAATCTTTTATGATATTACATTCTCCGGAGTAACAGTAACGTGCAACCATCCGCCACTGATTATTCTCAAAAGAACAATTACGTGTAAAGCGACTAAACTTATCTTATTTCTTGTCTACGGAGCTTAATCAATAAATGCACAAAGAGTACAACGCGAGGAATTCTTAGCAGACTGGCAACATGCGCTCAAAGCTTTGAAGGAAGAATTCCTTTAACGCTACGCATTTGCATGCGCCGTCTTGATCAGGCATACATACATATACTCGTATATCTAGAAAGTTTGCAAATTTATTGTAAAGATTATATGTATGTGTGTAAAGGATTGCTATGAGTTTACGTTTTGTGGTATAAATTAGTAAAAAATAGCGTGCCATCGTTTGGAGTTAAAAGTGTAGTTCACCAACACACACACAATTGATGTCACACACAACAAACAATCCTTGTTTCATATCCGATTACGAGCGGTGCGGTAGTATCAACATAGTGGAACTTTTGTTTTGATAATCCTATAAAAACTAGTATCTGCTTATAGCTCAAACAAATGAGGAACAAAATAAATGTGCAATATTACACATTACATTTTATTTAAATATTACGTATAGTCCGCTGATTCATTTAGATCACTATTGGTATTTGGTGAAAGTTACAATCGCGAAAATAATTAGAAAAAAATAATTATTGCCGACTTTGTAAGTACCAATCTTGTTTAGATGGGGACCGGTAATCATAATCCTTGGTCTATCTACTTTATACAGTTAAAAAGTTTGTGGTATAACTTTATTAGCAAAAATGTTGCAGAAGAAGCCAAGCGGCCTAAATATATCCTAACATAACTAAGAAGTGAATATGACGCCGCTAAGATGACTGGTTTATCTCTCGCTCTTATTATCTCGCGCAAAGAATTGCGATTGCTATTCAACGTGCTATACAACTAGCGTTCTTGGAACCTTGCCGCATGGGCACCGACTCCCTTTAGATTGTTTAGGTTAAGCTTTTATTATGATTAGTTTATTTTCATCAACGTTATACGATGTTGAACATATCTCTAAACAATTAACAATCAATAAAGTTTGGGGTGAGAAAAGTACATCTGGGATAAGTGTGTCAAAACATGTATACTACACACCCCTCTCTTGTTCGAAACACTCGATAATTCATTGACACTTGGTGACACCCCCCTTGTCAATGTACTAGATTTCACGCGTAGAAAATATTTATCTCAAAGCTATACATATATACGTCTCAAAGCTTTCATAAAATTGACTTCCAAATATATTTCATACATTTATTTTTATATTTACGATGTTTGATATTTATAAACGTGGAACTTAAGATTAAGACATCAGTCGAATATTGCACGCAAGCAAAAATAATTTACTCGTAGCGAAAGAGACGGACATTACATTTCAGATATACTTCGTAGAAACTTACCCAAAACTTCATTTGGATAACGTAGCTAGAAATACAGGAGGTGTATCATCCTACTGTATCCTAAAAATGTGGAGCAACTTTAACTAGGCTATCTTAAAAGACAAGAAAAAGACGCAGTAAAGGTTCTTAAATGTCACTGTTGTCAGCCTATAACTGTCCACTGCTGAACATAGGTCTCCCCTAGAGCGTATCTTACAAAGCACAGCGTTGGTTAAGAATTTAGAAGGAGGGAGATAAAAGCTGCTTTCCTCCAGGTGAAGTGCGCGGTGTTCCCATGTCCCTCTTAAAAACAGGAGTACCCCAAGCTCAATCCTAACAAAGAAGAATTCTGACTGCGGAAGAAGGCTAAAGCGTGCCCGTGGTCCCTAAAAGCCGTTCAGGGGAATACCGTGAAGTTTACCCAATAGAAATTCGGCATAATCATTAAATCCCTTCCACAATAGGCTGATATTCATGTTTTCATTTTTTTCTACAAAAAAGGTTAAGATAGACAAAAATAGAAGAAGAATGGCGCAATAAAGATTATTAAGTAAATCCTATCTTGTGAAATTTGCTTACACAAAAGTGTTGGATATTTTCGCGCTGTTTGTAATCTAGGTATATTTAATAGCATAAAATACAAACTGTAACGTTTAATTTTCATTTTGGGAACTGTATCATTAATGAAAGTTGTAAGTAAACGTATTCAAAATTGAAGTTAAAACCATATCTACTATCGAATGAAAGGTAAAGTTGAACTATGTACAACGAACGCACTGAAACACTGCAAACCACTTCGAAATTCGCTTCCTGCTCTTGATTCCGTACTTCCGAATTGTGTTACAATTCAATCGACAGCCCTAATCATGGTACAGGCTTCTATATGCTGTCACCCCGCTAGAGTCATGATTATAATAGTCTCATTACAACTATGCAGTATAAAGCATAATTGCTAAATTCGTAGTAGTTAGTGCCGTATACAAGAAGGATAATATTAATAAAAATATGTGTTCATCATCGGACTCTTTTGAAATAATTAATAATTACAGAAAGGCACTAATCAAAAACAAGAAACTAAATTATAATAAACTTTCATATATAAAATAATGTTTTTCGTATTATTGTTATAATAAATTTTATATGGATAATATAAATAAAATAGTGGCGAAAAGGTAATATGATGACAAAACAGAGTGTCGTGCCGTTTTCTGTTAAGCCGTGTAAGTCGATGTTATCTTCAAGAAATGTAAGTAGATGTTTTACATCAAAAACAAACTGTCATTCAACGTTGTAGGTGGTTTGAAAATATCAAACAGACGAATTGACCCTATCTATAGTCATGGAAGCTTTGTCGTGAAATCTGGGCCAGGTAACGGTAAATAGCTCCATAGATTCTTCAAACTTATGTGGAACCTATCCATCCGCACATGGCTAGTGTGGTCGATTATGGTCTGATCCTTTTCATTGTGAGAGCAGATCCGATCCGATCTCCACCAGTTATGAGGATAAACCGAAGTGGAAAATTTAAAGGTTTGTAAACAAAATTGGTATACATAGAATCACAAAGATTGCCGCGGTATAGGCAGAATGAGCTTGTCGCATGAATAATTTGCGCGATCGAACCGTGACACCTGCTGGCTGATACCTACCCTAGGACCTTGATTAGTAATTTTGATGGAATGGTTATACCTTGAATCGTTTAGGAGCAGGAGGATGTAAAAATACCTGCTATCCGAGCGGTGAAATGCATTGGTCGCGCCGAATTTCTCTATTAGGGTAAGACAGTTTTTAAATAAAAGTGTTATTTAATTTTAATTATCTTCACTTTAGTATTATTTTTTATCTCTGTAATATTAAGGATGAGTCGTAGAAAATAATTTTAACGTTAAATCCGCTTTTGGTATCCACTTACTTACTTTTATTTACAGTAAGGTAAAATAAGTAATATATTACCTTATAAACAAAATTTTAATATGATATTCATATAAGCTTCCTTTAAGAAAACAATTTGGTGTTGAGGTCATTTTTAGCCTTTGTATAAAATAGTATTAACCAACTGCTTTCTCTCGGAAATATAAACTTAGATGTCTGCTATAAACTATAGCAATACCTGCTAAGCGAGCATCCGTAAATAAACTTTATTTGGAAAATATTGGTTGCAAAAATCTTAACTATAAAGATTATTAGTCATTACTCAGTTCCAAAATAATACAGACTGATAATATGTAACCTATAACGAAATATCTTTAGTACAAAATTTGAGACAGTATAATCAATATCAACGAAATAGAAAACAAATAAAGAAATGAACAAAATTTCACTTTTATATAATAGTACGGTTTTAAAATATAACTTATTGTTCACAATGTGATCTAAAAATGGAATGTCATTATATCGAGACTCCGTTTCTCTTCTGTCGGCCGAGTCCGAAACGTGTTACAAACCAATCGACATCGCTAATCAAAGTCCCAGGGTACGCATCGTCCCGCAGGTGTCACGCGTTCCGAGCGCACAAATTATTCACGCGACAAGCTCATTTTGCCTATGTCGTAGCGATCTTTATCACATTCTATATCACTTTTTGGACATGAAATGAAATGCCAATGTCATTTGAACATACGCTGTTAAAGGAACGACTTACTAACATATGAGTTTTATGATCATAGTTACCTGACTTACTTTAAGAAATTTCTTAATAATATTTGTAGCGATCTTTATGCCTAACATCATATCATTTTGAACATAAGTAAAAAAGGAATGTTTATATCGGCATGATATGGTACGTAGTTACGATGATGATGAATATGTGATGGTGTTAAGAAAATTACTTATGCAACTAGCATTTTAGTACATTCGGTACGTTTTGGTGTTGATAAAATACACGAATGGGTGCCCAAATAAGTTAAAAAATGGTAATTACGCTGTTAAAGGCCAACGACTTACTAACATATCATAGTACAAAATAAAGTTTGTGGTCATATTAATAACTGGTTTGATCAATATTTTAACATGTTAAGAAAGATACTCACTCAATAAGGTAATTTTCTTTATATCGTTGCGATTTTCATGACACTTTATTATTTCTAAGTATATCATTTTGCCAAAGAAAAAACTGGCATTATTCTATAAAATACAAACTTCATGGTCATAATAACGACTAGCGTAATTGTGTAAAGGAGTTAAGAAAGTTATTTACGCGCCAAAGGAATTTTGCCTATGATGCATATTTTGTGATCTTTGTTCAAATTTATACCGTTATGCTATCGATATAACTAATATAAAAATATGTGCCGACTTCTTACGCCTTTCTAACATTTCCTAAGTAATTCTGTACTTTAGAAGACATCATCAGGCAGTCTCTCCCAGCGGTGGTCATCTCACCATATCTATATGTGCCTACAAGAGTGACACAAAGAAGGTACCAACCAACAAATTTGTAAGTTCATAACTCCTTTCCATCACAAATGCTGTGCTTCTTTAATCAACTGTTAAAGTCAATATACACTAAAACAAAGAAGAAATATACAGCAATGTTCTACTGATATGTTAAAGACAAATGTAAACTAAAATGTATAGGAGTAAGGGTTAAGAAATGTAAATGTATTAAATCAATCAGGATCGCACAAATTATTCACGCGACAACGCGCTGTCTATGCCGCGACATAATTCAATCTGTCGACGCGCGCGAACGGGCCTTGTACCGTGGAGTACGAAGTGAAACAATCTTTCATTCATACTGTGAATTCTTTTTTTCTTTTTTATGATATCGCAATGAGCACGCTGCCAAATAGATGATTAGTGGTCGTTGACGCCCATGAACATTTGTAAGCTATGCTATGCTGAAGAGGAATTCCACTTTAAGTTGATTATAGGTACGTTGCTACTTCTGAGAACTGAGATGGTTCTCAGAACTTACATAAGTCAGCCTTTTCCATTTCCATCGAAATGCTTCACAAGAATTGCTTAGCTAGAAATGGGTGCGGCATTTGCATTTCAAGAGGGCTGGTTTATATCTCGCGCAGGGAATTACGATTGCTATTTAACGCGGGTACGCAGCTAGCGTTCTTGGAATCATGCCGCAAGAACACGGACTCCCTTAAGATTATTTAGGTTAGACTTTCATTATAATTAGTTTTAAGATTTTCTCATATTTTTTTCTTTTTGCAGGAGAAAAGGAGCAAATGAAGATGCAGGTCATCTGATGTAATCATTGCAGCCCGAAAACATCCACTTGTATTCTCAACTAGGACTGAATTCCTATATGTATACGTTGATACGTATGAGGAAAAAGGTGTTCGCGTCGTTCTAAGTGAAGCCAGCAACTGCACCTCTTTAACAGAAACACTAGAAGAACGAAGAGTTGTTTCACGGCGGATTATTAGAGGCAGTCCTTCCGACTTGTATAGTTCTACAACTCGTTAATTTTGTTGCAGTAAAATTATTAATAGTATCTTCACTTGAATACACAAATATTTAAAAAGCATGACACTGTCATCCCGCCGCTGTCGTTATAGATGAAGGTAAGAATACCAGATATATAAATTGCGTGTTGTAAAAAAACGCCGTACATATTTAATTCAAAATGATGCTATGCAATCAATTTATGCATAATTGAACTTAAATTGGTCAATCAAGGACGATATTAGTGTAATCAAAGTGGTATTAAAATAATTGTTTTAATACTTTTGAGTCAATCAGTGATGATCCCTGATGATTGTATGTGATGTTTATCATATATATAAAATTTGGTAAGCAATAAACAAATTGTGTGTTGTGTTTTATAAGGCATAATTCAAATCTATTTGTCGATGAAGATGTCAAAATAAATGAAATACAATAAGCAATGCATTTCACTATTATCTACTGTACAGAGTGCTACACGATATTGCCAACTCAACTCATTATCCCCAATACAAAACATCGTTCAAAATGCTGCAACTGCGATTAATCCATACGAACTCATTTATATTACGGCAGCGGGCATTAAATTGACAAAATGCAGCACACATCGAAAAACAATTGAGAATGTCGACGCACCCGACACTCACACATACACACATGAGAATTTTGAAACGTTGCACACATGCTTGGTTCCCGTACTAAAGGTTCGAGTGTATAAATCAACGGCACAACAATTACACACTTTCATGGCAAGTTGGAATTAGAAACTGTCATTTGCACCGTTCGAGGGGTCGTCAGGGGGCAGGGGGTATGTTACAGATGGGAGGGAAAAATAGGGTGCGGGCGGCAAGGGCTACTGTGGACCTGATTAAAGGATTACACCGAGGGGTGGCGTCCGGTCTAGTTAGATTTATTATGCCAAGTATTTCAACTAGTTAGCCCTGCTTTAGTATTTGTCCACCGTGTAGGATATTCTAATTCTGAAAGACATTGACTGGATCTTATATTTGCCGCCTATACTTAGAAACGACTCGACCGTCGTAGTTCTTAAGAGTAACAACTCAATTACGTATGATCCCGGAGAAGATTTCAGTCCTGTTTGAGTTTGTTTACGGATGACCGTGGGTTAAAGCGACTACTTAACATTGGATGGTCTACATACATGTGAGATCGCGGTGGGTGTCCAGTCGAGATTCCGCGGTCCCCGGAATTTAAGAAGCGAGTAGGACCAAGTTATGGTTTTAATTAGTAAGTCTGACATAACCCAGTGTCCTTGCTCTGGGTAGAGGGTATCATTTGATGATTACACGTCAAAAAATTGGGTGGCCTGCATGCACTTTTTATCAAAAACATTATCATGTTGCCACATAATAAAAGAAAATCATATAAAATTCTGATTGAGTTCAGTTTGGTCATCTCAAAGCAGACTAATATAAATAAAATTTGATGGAATTCTTTTTAGTCTTACTGTGATCCCACCAACGGTACACCTATTACTTCTGTTTTGAAATGTGCTGTAAGGCTTTCTTATTTTTTTCGAAAGCTAAATTAGCAAACATGCAGTCAGGCCATTTGATGACAAAGCCCATGAAAATCTGTACCGAACTTCAAATAGGATTGAAGTTTTACTTGAAGCCGACCATAGATGCACTGCTACATCTGAAGAATAAGATGCAATGCTTTACCCGTTTCAAAACAGTTTTACACAGTATATGTTGAATTGATGCAGTATAGGTGTTCTACTACCTTTACATGACATTCTCTAAATAGATCCTCATATAAGATTCTCTAAATAGAAGTTTAGTAAATATCTTCCATTATGTATGAGACTATCAACTTATAAGAGATGAAGCTCACGGTACGTCAGACTTAATGAAATTAATGAAATAGAAAAATATATAAAAATAGGTTAAGTATAACAAAATTTTCATAGCTTTTTCTTTTCACTACTTCAAATGATATTTAAAAAAGAATGTCACAATCATTACATTAAGTCTATAATTACAAAATTCAATTGTTACGTACTAGATAGAAAGATTCCTGAATTAGGGTGTTCGTAAAAATGTCTTTGTCTGAGCGGCCCTATAATTCTAATAAGCGATGATTAATATTTACAATTATCTACCGATGAAATAAAATTTTATGATCGCATGTAGGTACGTTGTGCATTGCACCTATTACGATGTTTACGTGTGAAGTAAACAATAAAGTTAGTCACAAGCGAGGAGTAAACATGGCATCGCGCGGGTGGTCTGCGGGCGTGCGCCCGCGCACCAAAATAGCCGGCCATTGCTGCCTTAAGAAAAACATCGTTAATAGTCAACCGAATATTAAATTGTAGGCGGCTACTGCGCAGCGCGGCCAGTAAACTGAACCACCCACCCGGTGATGAGTAAAAATAGGGAACACAAGGGTATAGGGTGTACGAACAATGTTTGTTATATCCGCACTGTTATTACTATTTGTGTCGGTGTATGGAAATCGTAAAAGTTAATTGGCTTGTCAGTTTTTGACTTACCTAGAAGCTGCAGATTTACGCCTAGATTTAGAATAGTGAAATTAACTTTGTAGGATAACTCAATAAAAATGTATAACATCAATCCATCTATACAGATATGTATATGATCAGACAAGGAAACAAAAACACCAAAAACTTTTTACGGATAATGTCTACAAGGAAAATCAAACCCTAATGAACCTATACTGTTAAAAAAGACATAAGTTACCTATATGACAAAATATCATAATGTAAAATAAATTATGAAATGTTCGACAGTTGGTCAGAGGTTGGGTAGATGACCGCTAGTGGTCGAAATTTATCGATCCTTTAAGCCTTTTAGAGGCCCTATAGGCCAGGTCGGCCGCTAACTAGTTTCTCCACCAATCCACTAATCGGATTGGAGCAACGTGTTAGATTATGCTCCGAACTGCTTCAGTTGTGGCGAGAACCCATGGCATGTATTCAGGTAGGTATAGCAATCGTTACATAGGAAAGAGTAACACTGAGCTAACCTGTTAAATATTACGTAATGTCTCCTTAAATGTTACGTAAATTAAATTTTACACCACATTTCATATAAAGTGAATGAATCAAGTAGTATTAATAATAACACATACGAAATCGACACAGAACAAATGAACCTTATACGCTTTCCTTCCCGGTGAAGAACAATACGTATCATTAATATGCCCGCATCCCGTACTTGTATCTAAACTCGAACTTACTAGAATTAAATAATTTATCGTCTTCGTATAGACGTTGAAGGCATAATAAATCAATATGCAGGGCATGCACACACGCGCGGGGTGGTTAGCCCCCCCCCCCTTCGCCTCGTGAGCCCTTTCTTGACTAATTAATTAAACAACCGATTCATTACAGCAGCCTCCTTTGTACCCTCACATTCGTCTACCGAAGGTACAGACAGCACGGATGCTTCGCATTTTAAATGTGCGTAACCCTTTTTGGAAACAACAGATAAGTATTTATAATTGCTAGTGGTCGCCCTGTTTAAATTAAATCGTATTTTTTTTAGTTTTATATATAAACACTTTTTGGCCTCGACAAACATTCCATTGAATTTTGAAAAAAGGAAATTGAGACATCAAAAAACTCACAGCTAAATACACAGTTAATGTCACATTTTAAAATTCTTTGTGTGTCTGTTCTACTACAGACTATGACTCGTATGTATTGAAAATTGACACAAAAAGGAATGGTATATTTTGTACTAGTTTCTAGCCGACTTCGTGCACGTACATTTATTTTTTTGGAGTTTTCATAAATCTTCCACATAGTTTTATTATATTACATATACATGGAACATGTATTCATAACACGCATTATACATTTTAGATTATACATATATTATATATTAAACATTTCACTATAAACTTTAAGTATACTAAATCTCACATGCATATGTCTGCGTTTGATGTAATTGTATTAACAACACCGTCCTCCACAGTAATTTTGCAAAAAAATATATGGGGATTGATTAGACAGACAGCAGATTTTCAAAACCAATTCATTTTATTTTTCTGGTCATATCAACCAATCTTGTACATTGAAACAATTATTTAAATTGTTATGTAAATTATAGAATTTTGTAAGTATTCCGATGAAAGTTAAAAATATTTAAAATAACAAAAGAAATGTAATTTATAAAACGTATGTGCTGTATTTAGATCGCGGACGGTACCTAACCCTTTAATGCTCGGGCTCCGAAGGCCGACACTATCCCGCAGCGCGCAATTATTTTAATTTCTTCCACGTGATGAGGATTGATCGAACATTAGGTGTGATTTGGAGTGGGTCGCTACGGTCCCGTCATTTGTATACGTCAGGGCTTTCTCTACTATTTAAATTGCGCTACGTAATGATTAAGACCTTAATCCAACAACCCAGTTTGTTCGGGGTTGTTCTCTTTGTAAAATAAATAAAATTTAACTAGATTTTGTATAATGAGTACTATGGTCACATGTAAGGACTAGTAAGAATAGTTGTAAAAGTGGAATTGAAGTCGAAAAGAGGACGGAATTCAAAATCTGCACATCTTAGGCTGACATGACAACAGGGCCGGATTTAGAGGTCTACAGGCCTTGGGGCAACAAAGGAGTGGAGGCCCCCTGGCCCCAAATTATTTTCCGAATAAAATGAACAATTTTTTCATCATTATCATCGGGGACGTCCCAGCCTCTTTGGTCGGGGGAATGCGGGCCTCGAAGTATACCCTCTTTGCCCGGGCCTGAACTCGGGGTTGCACCCCGGCTTAACTATAGTAGCCCTCGCC
>DWON01006251.1:0-14050 GCA_018251015.1 Phocides pigmalion okeechobee
GATGTCTCGACTGGTTAAATAATATTAAAACGTGCGCGCGACTGACGACAGAAAAATGTAAGAGCTTTTATTACTAACCATCGTAAACATTCATTGAGCATTTAACATGTATTTCAAAACTATTTTTATTGATGAATGTGTACTGAAGTTTTTTTTTATAAATTAGCCAAGAGAATAGGCAGACGGACCACCTTATGGATAGAAGTCACGGTCAACTATGGACATTTGCAACACCAGAGGACCAACACGGACAATCAAAAATCGTCAATCATGAATATCCGGATCATAGTAAAATGTATATATAACTCGGCGATGATATTAGTTCAAAATCATACCAGAAGAGCTTTAAGAGCTCCGCCTGCTTTGAAAAATAATATTAACTTGAATGATTTACTATACAATATTTCATCGTCCACCCATTACTATCCTACAACTGCCCGTGGTCTTCCTCCCAGAATATGAAGGGTTTGACCATAGTCCACCATAATAAACAAATGAGCATTACAAGACTGCAACCGCCTTTAAAAACTTTATGGAGGATTTTCAGACAGTGATTTTTTCTCACGATTTTCTTTCATTGATAAATCAAGTTATAGTGAATTTCCAATACGCCCATAACTTTAAAATTTCTTTGAGTCCAACCCCAAACTCCCACATGAGTCGGAAATCTTGTTATATGCTATCACACACACACACACATATATATAGCATGACATTTTTATGACTAGTTTTTAATAAAGGCATGAATATTTTAATAACGATGATTAAATATTTTACTGTTCATATTTCATGTCGTTTCAAGCATTTTGTTATGGTGAGGAGTAAGCATTATCGTATTATTAGCCGTCCTTGGCTCCGTAAATTATGGTGTCTGATATCGATAAGGACGGAGTATTACTGTATACTGGATATAGTATCAAATATCGTGCCCAATTTTCTGTGAAAATATCGTTGTGGTATACATAAATCATTAAGTTTATTGATTGATGGTCTTATTCATGTATCGTGTATCGGGTTTATTTTTACATGTACAAACGTAGATCCAATATCGTTGTGGTAAAGTCAGGTAATACCTTTGTGGTTTAAAGCGTAACCAAGCGTTTATGAGTACATATATATTACACTAACCATGCTTAGGCGCCTGCCATAAATTGTATAAAAATACGTATATTAGTTGTTTTTGCTTAAGAGGGTTATTTTAATTATAATTTGTTACCAACTACTCAATAGACCCACAACCCATATGGCATATTGTAGTTGATATATACATTATACTTATTAATATTAATTAATATTTTTATTGATGAATGTGTATTTTTTTTATAAATTAGCTAAGAGAAAAGGCAGACGAACCACCTGATGAATAGCAGTCATGGTCAACTATGGACATGTTCAACACCAGAGGACCAACATGGACAATTTATTACTTAGCATTATTATTTACTTTTGTATTAATTTAGCAATTTTAAATGTAATTAGTCGATATTTGACTCTCAATGATAAAACTATATAAAGAGGGTAGCAGATTATTAAAGGGCACTCGAGATACAAGCAGGACGTTACTCTGTCCATTAAATATACTAAGTGTGTGTAGAAATTATTTCGGCGTTTCACTATGCAAAACCTCAAGACTTTAACAAATTATTATTGGTCTCGGATCAATTCCAAAATATCATGACCATACATAGCCTATAATGAAGCCAGGTACTCAGTGTACCAAATTGAAGATAGATTAAATTAGTATATAGTTCTTGCATTATAAAAAAATATCATAGAATAAGTGTTTCATCTTTATATAACAGTAGTGATAAGGATTTTAACATATAAGCTTAATACTCTTTAAATCAATAAAGATAAGTACATAACACATACATATATTAACAACATACATTTACATATCTATATGTCATACTATATGTCATCATGTAATATCTTCTGGTAATTAATTAGTAATCAAACTATTTCACTAGGTACTTTAAAAGATTACTATAAATAAATCGGTGCATGCATGGTCTGTGTCCATTATAATTAGCATTCATTAGTTTTCATGGAATTTCTGAAATGTTTATATGAATACACTGGTAAAATAAATATTTACTGATTCTTGAAATTAAAATATTATAGACTAGTCTAACAGTTTATTCTGATGTACTTATGCTTCAATTTCGAGCCACTATGTCTGCCATTGAATTTTATTAAATACTGAACATTGGTACTTATGGAATTAATTTTTTTGTTAATAGGCTAGTTTCGATATATGGTGGTATTTTCATCATCCACGACAAACATCCGTGGTTAGAATCCTAGGTACACAAATTAATTTTTGACGTTATGTATGTCATTATTATAATGAATATAATTTGCAAGGTGGTAGAAGTATAGTTTGACCGTGGAGGTACCACCGACCTCATGATTCGCCGTAAAGCAGTTCTTGTGTTCCGGTTAAAAATTGCCGGCTTCACTCACAACCGAGATGGATTTTTCAGTCCTCACGAGTAGCAACACATCTATGCACGACGTCATGTAGAACTTTATTACTGTTTGAGGTTGGACGTGAGTGTCCATTGACTGCAGAGTTTTTCTAAATTCAGGTGGTCTGCACCCTCGTTTAATGTTTTTTAACATATAAAATACAAGTAATTACTGTGCTACTGTTGAACACGGATCTCTCGGGGTTAGAAAGGTTAGTTCGTTATAGTTCACCAATCTTGAAGATACGCGCATATATAAGTTTTCTCACTTTGTTTTCCTTCAAATGACAATTAATCTAATTTTTGTGTGCATCAGAAACTAATTGTCATGAACGATGAATAAAAAAATACTGTGGGAAACTTAAGTTGCTTGCAAGTTCTTCACAAATCTACCAATCTGTGCAAGGCCAGTCTGTTCGACAATGGCATAAACTGATTTTATTCCAAGAGAACACCCGTTGTTTTCACATTATTTTATGCCCCAGATAGTAATTTCTTTCGCTCGCCATTTCAGTTGCTAGCGAGTTGAAGCGTAATATCTGCGGACTGAATTATTTATTATAATGGCGCCACAAACATCAATCGAGGTGAGAGTACAATTTATTAATGTTGCCTGTAAACACTGACTCATACGAGACGAGCCGTGCAGGTCACTGGAGCGGCTGAGAGTGGAGACCATTGCTCGTACAACTCCCATTATATTCGCGATTAACCTACTTGTTAGAACATAAAACGGGTTCAGTCTCCGTTTAATCCTCTATTTTGTTTGCGGAAGGGTCTACGGTAACACCGATTTGATTCGTTCCAGATGGTCCATAAACATACGTAATTATTACAGTTATTCTGTGAAACAACTCATTCCTTTTACACTCACAAGAAGTATACATTGTCTACTTACTTTAATAGTTCTTTAATATAAATAACGAATTAATTAATTCGTATAAAAATTAGTCAAAAATTTAAATAGGATAGCATAAGGTGTGTTTGATAGTCATTTTCAATAAATCTGTAAGTGACTGTTGGAATTTATTGTGCGCACATACGTTTATAAAATGATTCAAAGCTTATTTGATTACATATTGCGTAGGTAAGGAAGAATAAGCCACATGACGAAATACATAATGTAAGTATAACGGGTTGTTTACGTCGAGTTCATGAATAAAATTCTGTAGTAAAAATCCAAGGCGAAAAGAAATCCGAACCAACTGTTGTTATTGATACGCAGTCGTACGTAGGCGATTACGCACCCATAATATCGCGACCTCGTGGAATTATAGTGTTATCTAAAAGAGATCTCGGTCATCCTTAATCTTCTTGTGATTTAGTATCAGTTTTATTGTGTAGAGAACACTAAGGTCACCGGAGAGTTCAGTTTGTGCTTTAAATTCTATGAAGGTTAAGAATCGAGAGCCGAGGCTTGTAACTGCATTAACCTATATTTTGATACTGAACGCTGTACTGATACTATGTCTTTCAGTGTTTTATGGGTCATTATATCAAGCGAGACGAGTAACTGTAATGTACGAACAATAATTTCTACATGACAAGTTAATTTCCATGTTGTTTCTTATTTCAACTAAGAAATATATTGTTAAATTTTATCTTTAAATGAAATAAACTTTCGTATAACTTTCGATTTGCGTTTCGTGTCGTTATAGGACAGAAATATCAGTGAATCTTATAATGTTTAAATACAGAGGACCTGAAAAATAAAATATATATGTTCTTGTATATGGCATTTGCATACAATATCAATATAATAATTACCTGTTCAGCGGGGAATTTATCAGGATTGGATCCGGATACATCTATAACTTCTAGTTCTATTGGAGTTCCATTAATTGGCACTATCTGCCTGTATAGGAGATCTGTAACAAAATAATAATTTACGTTAACATATTGACACGAGTAGTCATTCAAAAATATATACTAATAATATTATCATTATCCGCATTCTTTCACTCTTTTATGTTCACGTATCCCTGTTACTCCTTCTTAGTACTACTTTCAATTTTGGGAAACACATAATATAACGTATCTTTGAATAATACATATATTTACTGACAAGCAGCGTTAGGGGAGGTACTATCGCGACCTTCGTTATTCGTGGGCAATTTTTGTGTTTCCATTGGAGGGATTTCGTTGTAATAATCAAAAGCAAGGACATAGTCTTTATTATCAAGAGTCACATGCTTCTAAGTAGGATCTCCGCTAGAACTTTCAAAAGTTCTTTCCGAAAAATTCTGTTTGAGGTTGGATGTCTGTGCAGCGACTACCCAGCATCAGGTGACCTGCATGCTTGTTTCCTACTCTTACAAAAACATATATCTAACCTAACCTGTTTTTATTAGTATTCTATGTATTATATTGCATAATATTGCTATATTTACCTGTATTTGAGTGATATTCCCCAATGTATCGTCTTGTCAAGTAACGGACGATGAGAGCTGAAACAAAAACAAAAAAATAAAACAATTGTTACCATTACAATAATACCTTATTTCTAATTTGTTACAGTATTGTAGTTGTAGTTGTATTCAAAGGGTCCATTCGTTACTAACACTTACATCCATATTTAAAAGACGTTCTAGCTTAGACTCTGGGATTGACATCCCAATACATCTGCGATCAGCTTTAATAATTCTAACCCATTCTAACTTGTTTACATAATTGTAGTGACCACTTAACATCAGGTGGATTATATACCTGTTCGCTTTTTAAAAGTGTTAGATCTTAACAGAAATAACAGAACTTCAAACGAAACGTTCTTAAGATCTAAAGTTTACCGCAATCCGAGTCTCATACCATTTATCTGACCGACTTACTGCTTTCAGTACATTACAGTTGAAGAGACGTATTGGTCAGTTTGTTGTCAGAAAAAACAGTGGAAGCACTCATTTTTATTACATCACCGAGTGGAATGGGTCACTGGAGTAACATAGCTGTGTTATATCATCTGGGGCGGTGTGATGTCATGCGGTAAATTCTAGAGAAGCAATTGGGAAAGCTTAAGATTATTTTTTCAATTACTTTTTCACAGAACTTTCTTTAGGTGGTTTCGTGTAATTGCCGGCTTGTTTTATCAAACCTTTGTTGATGTTGATCTGATTCTTTATTTGTGGGACCGTAAATAAATATATGTTTTCTTGGCACAGGTGATACATGTTTATATTTATGACAGGCATAGTTTTTAATTATGTTTGTACCAGTTAGCAATGTCCTACAAAAAAAGTTCTCACATGAGATGAGATAGACAGAAGATAATGGTATGTAATGCATCATTTTAACTTTACACATTTCCGTCATTATGACACATAGTTTGTGTGAGTCTACTTCCTCATTTTGCAAAAAAATAGTTATATTTGTGAACATTTAATTATAAAAGTAGAATGTTACATTTTATAGCGACAATAAAATGTAGAACTAGGCGAAGTTTAGATAGTTTCGTGTTTCGCACAAGTAAAAATACGGTGAGCAGAGGGAAAAATACTTTTCGTAGATCATTAAGCCTTTTGAGTTATGACAGCGCTCTCAGGCATTTGGGTCACTAGATGATATCAACAAACAGTAGATTTAAGACTAGATTTTACGAGGACCTGATTCCTAACATGTTTTACATTTTTAAAATATAGCGTTATAATTTATAGTTTTTATTGCATACATTCATGATGAAAGTATATTCTTGTAGCCTGCTAAAAACTTGAGTGTATGAATGTGAAACGAAATAATCGTAGGTACAATGAATAACATAAGTTTATAATGTATTCGATTATACTACTCTAGTTTACGCCAGATGCAGTTTCACGTGACTATAAATTATGTTCGTAAGTACTCAACATCACTGGCTTTTCTAAGTACATATACACTTTCATTTTGTGATTAACATTATTTCTATTGTTCTAACTGCAACTTATAAATACAATGGTATAATTTTATTTGTTGAGAAAAACAATATACCGCTGCGTCCAATTTTGCTAAAAGTTACATGTACTTATTTTGTTTATTCCAAGGTAGTTAATATGATAATAGTGAGGGGAATGAATTATGATCGTTATAATCGATGAATGGAATTTAGATTACGTGTGAATCGAGATGTCGACAGTAGAGTGCTTACCAGATTTGCCAACTCTGGAGCTGCCAATGACGGCAATGCGTACGCGCGGCGGGCTGGCACGCTCGTCCCTCATGATAGCGGAAACTTGCGCACGTCTGAAACAATATTTATATGTTAATATATGAGAATATACATTGTTGTATCCTATTTTATTATTTACACCTCTATATTAAAATATTTATTTACTAGTTTTCACCTGTTTAGACACTATGTAAGAAAATCGTGGCGTGATGTTACATAGTTTAAATCAATCTGACCAGTAACTCCAAATATTTAAGTAATTGAACAAAAAGTTATTATTTACCACTTTGTGCAGACGCATAATATTCAAATACATTTGATGATAAGCATACTACATTTTTAATTCTGTACTCGTTTCCTTCCACGATTTGTTTGAGGAGCTGCATTTCTTAATAGAGTAAAAGATACTATAATATACGTATGTTTCTTATTTTATATTGCATTCACGACTAATGTAATTGTATTTATATTTACAATTAGTGATTTTTTATAGTTCTTTAATTTATACTAATAACAATTTGTATTCTAATTTGTGACGCTTTTTATTTAACAAAAGACTGATCTATTTGACATGTAGAAATTGTGAATCTAATAAAGGCGATTAAATTCATTTGGTGATTATATTTTTTTACAAATTTCTTAGACGTAAGAAAGTCATTTCTAATCTTGAATCAGTTCCAGTTCCAGTTGGCAATCTCGCTGAGTTTCATTCATTAGTCGCAGCTTGCCTCGGATGACGTCTTGCCTTTCGTACAAAACTGACAGAGTCGCACTACGTCATAATTGTAGACACATTTAATAGTCAGCAGGTGAAGTCATATGTTAAGACCTACTAACTAAGAAACTAAAAGTTAAGATATATATTACATTGAACATTTTTCAGTGCAATTAAGTCACGTTCTATTTGAATACATGAAAGCGTGTAATTTAGCCATTAAGTCACTCATCCATATGTTAACAGCGCCCGAAGGTATATTACTAGATCGATTACGATCTTCAAAGTTATAGGTAGATTTTAAGAGGTAATAATCGAGATAATACTAACTTTTCGCGAGAAAATCAACTCATAATCATAAGGTGTAGGGAGACTTCCAGTACCGAATGTATTTTAAGATTTGACTTTTAAATATCGCATCGGTAGTATTACGAGGAATGCCTAATATTTACAACATAGAATCGGCTCTGTGCGTCATCACTCACTAGATCCACTCGACAGTTGAATAACCTAGACATTGAGTAACGAGCGTACGACACTACAAAACAATACAAGAAGGTTACGAATCATAATTCTCATGTTCTATAAGATTTTATGTTTAATTAGTTCCGCTGCATTCCGTTCACGTTTGTTGGTCACTAATGTAATGAGAAATGTTGAAGTAAATGTTATTCTTAATCATAGAGGCAGAAAATGTGCTTCCGTTCAAGCAAATACCTACCGTAAGCATATTTTTTAGGAGCCTAGCAAACCAGCGATAAGGCTACATAATATCAAGTAAGCAGATCATGGACGTTCAAATACAACATTAAGTAAGACAGAAGTCCTATTTGAGGGCGTACGTAGATATTCTTCTACTCCTAAACACTAAGAGTGACAATTGCAACAATAGCCCTACGTAACCAATATTATCAAACAAAACACAATAATTGATTAACAAATTGAACTCAATGTAGGTGGTGGCTGTTTGCAACAAAATAATTAAAGAACATGATACTGAAAAGATCTCAGCTACAAAGTTATTACCCGTAGTTGTTAGCTAAACACTAGGCTTAAATTCATGAATGGATGAAAGAGAACATGATATTTGTAGGTGCTTAGCAAGTAAAATTAGAACAAGAAATTTTCACAGCTCCGGGATGGCTGCCGTCAAGAGAAGATTAAACTTCCATCAAAATTTACGCAACAACTGCGCTTTTGTTGTCTGTTAGACTCGATCTTTGCTATGCGAAACAAATAACATTTTAGTCATTTTATACTCATTCATAATAACCAATATTTCTTTCAGAATATGAATTGTCATAAGGTAATGCAAAAGCACATACCTCATAAGATATTAATTTGTAGATGCGTTTTGAATTATTTAAAAATTTATTATGTCCGTTTAAGAAAATCGATGTCTTTAGACCACGTGCAGTTTATCACTCCACTGGTAATAATATTTTGCAAACTTGCAACAATTTTTAGATTGCACTACACGGCCAGTGGCGTTTTGAAAAGCAATAAATTTGGCGGAAAATGACACACTTTATTTACGTTTGGCGCCAAACAAAAATAGGACCAGTCCCCGTCGAACCTGAACGGTGCCAAAAAATGTTTCCGCAGCGTATCTGTACTTAAATTTTTGTAAGAAAAATGTAAAAAAACATAGCGTACTTTGAAATCGTCAAGGTTGAAAAATGATGGAGGAAAGAAATAAATTCCAACACGCACGAAACGAACAAGTATTTAATGATATATTTCAACTTTTATATTTCAGGAATTTTGTTTATATGCATTTTATCTATTACATAACTCCCAATAGTCTATTAACATTTTCTTCCGTAAATAAAGATAAGAACGCAACAAAAGTGACATAAGTACGACCGTGTCTTTGGAATGTATCTCCAACTTTCTAACAAGACACGGCACGCCCGGCGCGAGGCGCTTCTATTTTCAGAACTCTCGAGCCATACTACACATACACAACAGTCCTTTGAAATATCTTAAAGGGACTTTCTTCACGATGTGCCGTGAAAGTTATTTATTTAGTATTTTATGCTAAGTGCGCTATAATATATGTATGTTACCAAAATAAAACGATAAACGATATTCGAATTAATAATTTGTATGCTAAGTATAGTAAAATTCTACAACTTTTTTACACTATAATAAATGATGATACTCTGAAAGACTTGATGATATGTTATATATTTTTTCTTATAGTTATTATTATTGATACTGATATTATTTTTAAATTTCTGTTTCTGCCTGTTATCGCGTCACGTGACTTGATTGATTTGAATGAAATTTAATTTATTCTCCACTATTTAGTTTTATCTAATAGCTACGATACGTAGCGGATATAATTTTTGTCTCTTCTCTTAAAATGATTCTTTATCGTGAAATTTACGTGAAGTAGCGCGTGTGAATCATTTTATTATATGCACTAGCACAAACTAGAATGTGGTGATCATTTTGAAAAATAGTTGAGGTATAGTCACATATTAAATGTAGACTTTTGTCAACACAATCTGATACGTCTTCAACACACGATTACGCAAGTGTCTGATAAAATACGTCAATAAAAGTGTCTTCGAAATCTGTTCAAATGCTATAGTACCGTTGCAAATTGTTAAAAATATTTATGTAGATTTAAATTGAAATGAATCTATATGAATAAAAGAAAAAGTTTAATAAGTGACTTACAGATCAACGTACAAGCGAAACCACTGAACGCACAATCCTGAAAATTTGTACATAGAGTCTTTATATAGTTCTTAGTACTTAAGTTGCACAAAGCGGATGAAAAAAGAAATTTTGGAAATATCACTTTTAAAGGGATAAATTGCAAGATACAATTTGTATGGTTTTTTGGCTTCTTTTATAAAACTTGTTATATTCGTATGGGTAAAAGTAAAAGTAAAAGTAGAGTTGAATGATTTATTGGAACGTATTCTAATATATATAGCTACTGAAGCGAAGCCGCGAAAAAAGATAATTATGTATTGCATCCCGACTGATGATAAGACATGAGTATCTGCATATTTTTTTACAAGAGCTTTATATTGTTTTCCAAGCCAAATTAAAACTGACGCCACGTTAATGTTTCAAGGCTTCTTAAGGGCGGACATATCGAACATTTCTGAAAGTGGGTGCAGATAATCTTTTGCTGTGATAATAGGTAGGTGTCTGTTACATAAGTAAAACACTGCTGGGTAGCTACGTGGGCGATAATGATTCCAAACCGCAGTGAGTTGAGTGGGCGACAAAGATTTAACTCGAAAATGTTAAGCATAATGACATGCAAATGATAAACAGAGATGCTCGTCTATTCTCTGAATTAAAATTATTTCATTCATTAGATTGCGTAGATTGCGTTCGTATTTCCTACTGTTATCTTAAAACAGGAATATTTTAAGCTTACTTCAAAATTATTAGATACAATAATCATAGTATAAGTATTACATATCGCAACCATGGATAATATTAAATATATAATTACATTACACAGAACATTTCAATGTAATTTTTGCGTGAAACAATTCTTACATTATACGGAAAGATGTGGTCTATCATGTTAATCCACAGGCGTAAGATCAAGACCGGCTTTTATCAAAAGATACATCAGTGCCCCGTTTTCCATGTTAGACCAAATGCGACAGTGACTTATTTTCATATAAAAAGCATGTTCGTTTGTTACTTAAACATAAATAATTTTATCAAACAATTTACATGTTACCAGTTAACGTTAGATTTATTGAAGGTATTAAATTTTCCTAATAGGACTTAAATCCTGATTATGAATGGAGGCCTTGAGAGAAATTCGCAGAATTAATTGTTCAATTCCCATATTCTCAAGGCTGTGGAGTCCTTGAGAGAATTAAACAGTCGCTGACAATTATTCAAGGTTATTACGTGACGTAATAACATTATATGGATTGACCGCTCATATTTTTGAATAATATTATCTATATGTTACACGAGCAGAAATCCAGCGTGCAGACAACCTGACGATAAGTGGTCCCCAAAGGACTTTCACATCCCACCTTGAACAGAACTAATAGTACTAGGATGGTCACTAGCAATTTATAATTTTTTACTATGTACCGGGTACTCATGATTAACTATTTTTGATTTTAGATTACCGATATTGCGAACCAGTTGCATGGGTAGTGTCGCGGCGAAACTCATGCAACTGTATTGATATATCGGCTGAAATCGCCCAAAAATCGTTAATCGTGTGTACCCGGTACATTTTACCATCTAGGTATAAAAAATAATATAATTTACCCCTTATATTACTGATATTGAATTTCCATTACGCGTAACCCGTATGTAGGTTATGGCATTGTTACCGATGTTATATTAAAAGTGTATTTATAACTTGCTAACCGAATAGTCGGACTCATTATTGGTGAACTGGAATTCAGGCTTTAAATACAAGAACAGCTGGTTGTGTAATTTGAAATATAAAGGTACATTTGTGTGCCACTGTTAAAAAAATATCGTCATAATGACCCACGAGTAACTATGATCTCTATTCTGTTCTGCCATGCAAAAGGATTTAGCTTCGATATCTAGTTAATATGTTTTGAAACTCTGTGACAAGGCAGCCATAATAGTACCTATCTAATAGAATCCCTAGGTTACACGTGTGCTAGGCTACAATGAATATCGACCGCCGTGGAAGTAGTTTGGCGCTCCAATCCACGCAATACCTACTTTAAAAAAAGTTAAGCATAATATCGTGTGGGAAAGAAGCGCGAAGCCTATCTGAGGTATGGAGGTGGCTACCATTCACGGACATCAGCTCCTAACCTTGAACATTCCAAGTTGATCATAGACAATTAAGATGGGACGCTTCGAAAAAGTAAATCGGACATATTACGAATTTGAAGAGAGCAGCACCATAATACAGAAGTAAGACAGAAGTGGATGTTCCGGCGTCACCATAATCAAACATTAAAGCGATGTACAATTTTTTAATCTTAATAACAGGCGATCCTATCTGGTTCTCTAACAGCAATGTCTTTGTGATCGATCGCGGTTACATTTATTTGAGATAGACAACACTTGGCCATGGTTCGCGGTGATAATGTCAGTTCAGTGCAGCCCTTATTTTTATATATTTTACGTTGAAAATCATATTGATAATACTGAAAGCCGACGAGGTCAATAACAGGGTTCTCGAACCTGGCTGTTGATATTTAAGGCTATGAAGAGCTTAAATTGACAATCCAACTTAAAGAGAAAATGCATTCCTATTTTCAATTTGTTTACTTTACACTGTAGATAAAAATATAAATTGAAAATGTCGAATGAAAACAGGTACACGCCCACACTGCAAGTTTATATATCAGATATATCGAATCACGGTCTAACCTAACTAAACAAGCCGAATAAAATTTAAAAAGGCAGACACTAAACTGCATAAATACTGAAATTTGAAATGTATCATTATCAATTCAAATATTTTTTTTAAATATGAATATATTTTATCATCGCCTTCAATGGTTTAATAAAACTTAACAACATCGATTCATCCATTTTCGAATGAGTTACGAAAAAACATCGGGTAAAATATCTGACGTAGTATGACGTAGTATAAAATAATATTTTGTTCATGAAATGTGCTGTAAAATCATATTTCCTCAATCAAAACCATATCAAACGCGCCACCAAATGAAAATCATTAATTTTACTATGTTACCTACATGAAAAACTGGAGTTAAATCTAAAATATATTTGCTAAAATTAGTCGTATATATCTTACGCACAATTTATTCATTGTTATTAAACATGATAATGATCACGGTAAATGTCAGGCTCCGGCTCCATCTGCAATGAAAACTCCGAACATCCTTCGTAATCAAACGTTTTTGTTAGAAACTGAGTCAATCCTCCATTTGCGTATAAAGCACAAAGTCCACACAGTCTTTAAGTAATGCACTTGAATGTTCGATACACCTGTCAAGTCTCGACTATCAATCCGTTTTATTACGTTCGCCCCCACCCCTCGTTTTCTAGTCTAGGCTCTGCGCAGTACCGGTTGGCAGCGCCTGCGTTTTACACGACTTCCTGTTTCAATGCATTTCAATGTCACGGGCACATCGACATCGATTGTATCATACAGAGCGAACGCAGATTAAATTCTGTTTGATTCATAGCATCCATAGTCGTGTAACAGCGTAATATCTCACTTTAAGCGTATGTTGTTTAGATATTTCATATATTGTGTTCTGTATGTTGTCTTAATGCCTTTAATACTTTAAAAGTTCAAAAATTATAGAAATCGCAATATGATAAAAGTAGCCCTTGCATTTCGGTGGAAAGGTGTGGTTGTCGGCTACACTTAGGTATGACTTGACAGTCTTAGTCCTTAGGAGTTCCTTTAGAGTTTTAGAGTTCAGATTTGTCCCAATTTGCATATAGATGTCAAGGGTCGCTGCAGCCCTTGGCTTCTACATCCGGGTAATAACCTAATTAACTGCCAGGAAAAATCTGTTGAAAGAAATAAACAATTTGCGTTTTGCCACTTCCTTTCCTTCTATAAAAAACGAATAACTAAAATAAAGAAAAGGCGTATTTACAAACCAATTATATTAATTGACAAAACACGTTAACAAGACACTGAATTATTTGACTTGCATCCTCGCACCTGTCGGCTTGTAGTTCAATTTTAATTTGGACGTACAATTTGTTTAAATTATTACCTACTTTTAAATGAGACTGACCCCGTGACGTACT
>DWON01006252.1:0-14050 GCA_018251015.1 Phocides pigmalion okeechobee
GTCCATCGACTGCAGTGACCATTTAACATCAGGTGGCCTGCATGCCCGTTTCTTACTCTTTCATAATAATAAAAAAAACAGTTTCCCTCGCCATTGCAATTTAGCCGTGACCACGAACCATGTAACTGGTTCGAAATATCGACAATTAAAAGTCATTAAACGTAAGTACTGGTTACACAGTAAAATGTATAAATAACATTACAAAATGTATGTATAAATTACATTGGAAAAATATACATAGCTCTAGACATATAAAATGAGTTTTAAAACGAAATACTCGACCGAATAAGTCTTGTGTTGTTTAGGGTCCACAATAATTATTGAAATGGCAAAACAAACGTTGCTAATTGAACAAAAAGTGTACAGCGCAATGCAATCAACCAGTGAACGTGAAATAAAAAATGCCGGCTGGCGTCAACCTTCGTCAAGTGACCAATTACAGGTGCCCGGTCAAATTTACCCCTTGATGGAATTTATAAGCTCATTTCTATCTTTATATCTGTACATTTTTTATATGAGAAGAACAGCAAACGAGCATGCAAACCACCTGCCGGTAAGTAGTCGCAGCCCATACACATCCACGTACAAGCACAAACATGACCGAAATCTTATCTTATAGAACGTCTCTAACCAAAACATAAGTAATGCTTTACGGTGGATTATGAGGGCGACGGTGGTACCTCCCCTAACGAACTATAATTCTTATAACGAACTATAACTTTAAATACAAATAATTATATAATATCCTAACGAAACTAAAGTTACTAAATTAAAAATATTAAAAGGTGCATCATCAGGGACGTTCCAGCCACTTTGGGTGGGGGAATGCGGGCCTCGAGGCCTCGAGGGCCACCTCTTTGCCCGGGCCTGAACTCTGGTTGCAACCCGTCTTAGCCCTCACCCACTGTTAAGTGGAGTAAAATAGGCCCAACTGTGTAGAAGAAGTTTTAAATAAGATTACAAATAGGCTGGTCCTAAGTACCTCTCACACGTAGTTCAAATCTCAATTTTTCGATGAAAATGTGCCTTTTAGATATTAAATATCACTTGTTTCAACGATGTTGATAACGTCATTGCAAAACCTAGATCCCTGATAGTTAACCGTAACGTTCTCAAATTGTGTAAGTTTTATTAATCCATATTCACTTACGTCTTCCTTCGTCTCCAGTCGGTGCCATTTCAAAAAAAAATCCGCGCACAACCGTTTGTCTCACAAAAGGCCAAAGTTGTACATATATGCGTTGTTATTGTTAAAAACTAAGATGGTCGCCTTGATTTTAGGCGTAGCCGACAAGCACATCTCCAAAAAGATATACACAGTAAATTATAAGAACGATGCAGTGGTCTTACTTCCTCCCCTCACTCCACAATCGAATCGTATAATTTATTGTGTTAATTGCTTATCGTTCAATGTCCATCACTAGTATTACCGGCAATTATTTTCACCTAGACCTTTCCTTTCGTCAGATGTCGTCGTCCAACCAACAAAGGTGTACAATTTCTTATTTGTTTCAACGACAAAAACCCAACTGACAATTGAATGGCAAGCCTTATATAACGTTAAAGTGAAGCGACTGACTTTTCCATGAAGAGTGATTATAGGTTTATTAAAGTCAATAGGTTAATATGGCTATAAAATAAACAGTTGCTTTAAATTACAACTTCGTAGTTTTAATAATAAACTATTTATTACTTTATTATGATATACTCATTATATTTGCGACGTAAAACAAGGTAATAAATAAAGGTAAGGTATTCTACGATATCAGCAATTTTTAAAATGGACCTAACATGTATTTGACGTCAAACTTAGCCCTAGTAACTCTTTGTTATGTCAATGACCTCTTCGACATACATAAGTAAAAGAATAAACTGTCGTTATTTCAACAATTTTACACAAAACCATGTAAAGATAAACAAATAATTTAAAAAAAGTAAAATTTAAATCCTTTGCCATTTTTGGCGTCAGTTAAAAACTCTTCAAATGTTTACTTAGAAATGTATACTTACAAATAAATTTTCTTTAAATAATCGTAGGTGATTTTTATAGGCGACTTCGTCCAATTAAACCCAAATTCGTTCACAATATTTTAGATACGATAAAATTTGTATTATTACGAAAGCATGTTATAAACATACGCTGTTTTAATCTAGGAAACAAACTATCCATCTTACTGTATTTCGTTCAAACCGTCGCCTTTACCAAGTCAAAAGGAATTATACATACAGCCATATAAACTTTCGCATTGATAACAGGTATTAGTAAGATGACCATTTATTTCAATAAATGTTACACAGATATGAGTAGACAAGTAATTTCTAATATTATAGTGACTACTGCCGCGGATAGTATTCAGTAATTCGAATTAAATTTATGTTCTTATAATGGTTAGTGTACAAGTATGTACCTATTAATAAGTACTTTCGTTAATCTTATAATCATTACAGTAGCGGCTGTAATCTAACTGTACTAACTGTACGCAGTAAACATGCGGCAGAAACTTTATTTCTACAAATTCGTGTTAATGTTAATTGAAAATAGTATTGAACAGTATAGATATATTTAGTAACGCTAGCATAGTAATACAAATAGTATTACAATTAAATGATTTTAAGTTGGGTCTGAAATTTAAAAAAATGTTTAATAAATTAAAAAATACATAATCGGAAACACCTTTTTCTTTGTATTATAGAAAAATGCGTTATTTGGTAGTCTCAAACACATTTTCAACCACTATTTGATCCTTTGGACAGGATCTAAGAACTAATTCTTCAACGTCTACTAACAAAAAAACGTCCAACGATTACTAACAAAAAAAACCATTAAAAAATAGACGAGATATGAAAATCACAGAACTCCGGATTCGCGTAGGCTAAATAGCGTAAGTCGAAGTATCACTGTACTAAATATAAATAATATAACGTTAGTACTGTATTCAATATTTCTGAAATTACACTTGTTATTGTTGTTGAATTAACGGTAAAAGTGTATTTTCATGATGCAACGAAAGTAAAGTCAATTTCATGATGATACACTATTCAATTATCAACAAAGCCATATATTTTTATGACATGTCGCTAATTGGTCGTATACTTTTAATAGAGGACGAGTCTTGTTGCGTCAAATGTTTTATACCAGCTTTAGTTCAGATTACGTACGTGAGATGGCGTTCTTATGAAATATCTAAAGAAAATGGCTTCTTATTATGAAGAAATTTAATGAATATTCATTTTATTAAATTGTATTAATTTTATCTACACTTGATGCTTAAATCTTAATGTTATAAATTAGTTTGTTTGGATGTACGAATAATTTTTGGAAATACTAAAACTCGGTATTTTTTGTTCAATCCAATTGTACCCTGTATTTAGAATTATATATTTTATTGACAGTAAGTTAATAACATTTGTTTTTACACACCTTAAATTAATCATAATAAAAGCTTTACGTAAAGAAACTACATCGACTTCACATTCTGTACTTAATAGCTATTTCAATTGACTACCAGAGATACGAACCAACTTTCTCATCACTATCTGCGTTACATGAGTAAAACAAAATATCGCCAGAGTAGACAAGCTACAGCGAGTAAATAAGGAGACGATAAATAATTGATAGTCGATACACTGTTAAATACTAAGAACCATACGGAAAGTTGTGGGCAAAAGTTACGTATGTTCAAAATTACTAACTACTTTGTGGTTAGATCATAAACCGACTGAGGTGCGTCTTTATAAACGCAAACAATTCAAAACAGCACGTGCGTGCAGGAAACTACTAATAACGAAACTACGTAATAATATTACCGACGCGAGAAACATTCTCAACTCGTCGACTATCTTTCCTGAATTCATCGCAGCATAGTCCAGTCGGGAAATGGATTGTAAATCTTTATGAGGTGTCTTATAATTCACGCGGTTACCAACACTGATATTCTCTAAGATTTCTATAGCTGAAGCAACTTTACGATACGTAACGGTTTATCACACGAACAAACGTGGGACGCTGATAAGCTTCTTCAAACGTATGTTTATGGTAGTAACACGATTATCAACCCGTTACTGACCCACTCAGACGGGTCTATCAGAATGTACAGGTTAAGATAGTCCACTAAGCTGGCAAAATGTAGTTTGGTAGATCTTATCGAAAAACTTGAAACCAAAGTTAAAAAAATATATTTTTTAACACGCACCCAAAAATAATTCGATCCTCGACTCTATTACATACATGATTGAAATTCATTTTAATAATCTATCACTGATTTTGATTAGATATAATATCAAAAACACTATTTATATTTATATATTTTAAAGGTGGTAGAGCGGTTAGAGCTCGCCCAGGGCGACACCACTGCCACCCTCATAACCCAACCCATAAAGCAACATGTTCTTGTATTGTGTTTCGGTTTGGGAGGTGTATATTATAGGATATTAATCCTCAAGAATAGGAACGCATCCACGTCTATCCTTAAATAGAACTTGTGTTCTATTTGAGATTGGACGTGGTTTTCCATGGTCTGCAGTGACCACTTAACATCAGGTGACCTGCATGTCCGTTTCTTACTCTTTCACAATAATAAATTACAGACTCATAAAACGTTTTTATTACGACAGTGTACATTATATTGAGTTTATCAAAGGCATTTTAAATATATATTTTTAAAATCTATAATAATTACAAATATATTAAAAATGAAATTTTTAATCCTGCTTTTAAAGTATAAAAGTATAAAGTACACAATAAAAATCATTCAGCTATCGTCCTATTGTAGGACTTCTTACAGTTTCATTGAGCTGTCCAGACGTTTCAAAATAACGCCAGCGTGAATTCTGGTTGTGTGGTAGGACTTTAACAACTAATACATTAGTCGTAATTCATCCATTCACTGTTATAAAATACCATACTTGTAACTAAATGACTGGTTTTCAGAAATATAGCCTTAACAGTAGAACAGACATCTAATAGAAATACCACATGCATTTTTATTACAGATAAAATGCCGGGTACTGGTCAATTAATACAATAGAACGCATAGTACTTGAACAACATCAGAACAGAAAGAATTAGAAATATTTGCATTTTGTAGATGTCACTACTACGCATAACAGATATAGTTGACAAGTGCGTGTCGATTTTAACAAATAAATAATAGAAAAACAAAGTTGTTTCCGCCGTTTCATTACTTAAAGTATTGAAGCCACGACAAAATTGTTCGTTCTAGCTATTAAAAATCAAACCAAAACAAATGTACAAAACATGACATTTCTAAAATCGTACGTGAAACTTTATCATGGTGTTTCCATATAAGTAGATATACCTAATTGGTAAAATTTTGGATGATAGAAATGAAACGCTAATTTGACTAATTTGGCTAATTAAAGGTGGGAGAACTATAGTTCGACCGGGGAAGTACCACCGCCGCCCTCATAATTCGCCGTAAAGCATTACTTATTTTTCGGTTGGAGAGGTGCGGTTGCCGGCTATACTTTCAAGCAAGGCGACCAACTTAGTCCTCAGAAGTAACAACGCATCTATGTTCGAGCTCAGATAGGATTTCGGTCGTGTTTGCGATTGTACATGGATGTCTATGGGCTGCGACTACATACCATTAGGTGAATTGCATGCTCGTTTGCTACTCTTCATTTTAAAAAAAGACTCCATAAAAGGCGTATAAATTAATAAAATATAGAGGGATCTGTTTGGTCATTTTATACCTACTTAATTATCACGTGCGTTAACGGTAAAGGAAAGACATCGTAAAGAGATCTGCATACCTGAGAGTTTTTTAAAGGTATCCAAAGTAATTTACAAAAATTTGGATTCCTTTAACAACTAAAAGAAACTGATCATAACTACAATGCCTTTTGTTTTAATTACCACAATTTAAATCGTAAAGCGTCACTCAACTCAATACCTTTCTATTTGATCTGTTAATTGACCTGAAACCATGACCGCAAATCATTTAAGACAAATTAAACGATATTTTCAACTCTAGTGGCAACGAAATAAGGTTTCCAAATGTGATTGTATGAAAATTGTGATGTACAAAGAGTTCATACCCGTGACTCGTGTTCATACGAGTAACAAGCGAATACGTGCGTACGGTGATCCATCACGCCCTGTCGGTTGTGTGTCAAAACTTCAAAAGTGAATACCAATACACATGTCATGTATTAAGTGGAGATTCAATACAAAATCGTCGGAACAAATACAACAAGATTTTTCTCCCAATATCTTTTTTATGCTAGACAAATAGTAAGTCGTGCAGGCCGTCTAATGTTAAGTAAACCCGTAGTGGAATCTATGGACGTCCACCCTCAAACAGAACCGAAGTTTTGTGATCGCATATGCATTGCTACTCTTGAGGACTATCACAGTCGCCTCACTTGTAACTGTAATCTCAATACCTCTATAAAGTATATAATGTATCGCTTATTGACTACTTATATTTCCTTTAGGCTCTACTCTATACCTTATTGTACGGAAAATACTACATACTTGAAGAAGTGAAGAAGTGTAGTAGCTAACCTTTACTGCTTCTTTAAACAAAACAGCAAACCAAATAAAATGTACACATACCCAGGTAACTAATTATTGATACAAGTAAATTTCAAATAATGAAGAGGTCATTGAAAACAGTTCATTATATTGTCGGGGATTATTTGAAAAAGTGCATTCTCAGGATTTCAGGTGCACGGTCTACAAATATGACGGAATACGTAAAATGGAATCAATTTAATTTTTTCATACATATATTGTTGGAATAATTTTAGTTAAAAGTGATGGTATAATAAACAAAAAACTGTCAAATTTGAAACGGTTGAAAATAAAAACAAAAAAATACTAAATCATGATATAATATATTAAGTTGCCATATTCGAAAACAACCTAGCTAACAATTTGGAATGCATCAATTTTAAACTGGCAACCCTATTTCTGTAACAGACAAGCGACAACGCCACTGTCTATTTCCCGCCTTTTTTATTTTGTTAACATTAGAAAGTTTTGCCTGTTCCGTCCAACTGGAAAAGAAATATAAATATTAACACTGCAACGTCTGTAATGCAAACAGTCCTCTTGTTTGTTTCGAATTTGCTGATACATCGCAACTTTTTTAATAAGTAAGTGATTTTAATCTGTTTTAATAATTTTATAATTATTCGAGTGGTGCATAGATTACCATAGAGTACGGACACGCGGCGATCCGATTTCAAAGATCGACCAATTAGACTTCTAAATTATGAAATTAGGTTTCCGGTCCTAGTCTGGGTGTTGTGTGCGCGTCTTTGTATATGTCCAAGACACGAAATTCCTTAGTGTAGATCTATACAAGAAATCGTAGTTTTCATTTCTTTAAACATAATTTTGTTTTTTTGATACTTTATGAATCACGCAATCCATGCTTAAAGTCTAAAATACAATAAAGTATGTACTGAAAATTTGTTAAGTTTTAATAAAAGCAATATTAAAAGTAAATAAATTTAATAAAATTGCAAATGTAAACCTTCCGATGATCTTATCGTCGGCTACAAATTGTATTTATTGTAGTTATTGTAGGTGTAATAAGAATGTTGTGCATTTGACAAGATCACATAAATATCAGTTCGTATTTACGCGCGCTTGTAAACGGATGCTGTTAAGTCGAAAGTTGAAATTGATGTCTTGTATTTACAGCATTTAATTGATAAATCGTAATACGTTTATACTTGCCCTACCTAAGTGTGGACATTGTAAAAAATATAGTCTCACGATAAGTTAGTAAGAAACGAATAATAAAAGATATACATACATTGATACGAAAACTATTAGATTTCCTATATCTCTGTATCGTTAAAAATATGAACGAAGATTACAAATATTAAATATTTTGCCATCCAACTGTAGGATGCTGGAAAAACGTGACGAATTACTACATTTTAATTTTAAACGTATGTATTATATCGTTACTAATTATAATGTATAACCTCGATCCAATTAATGTTCTATCTCCTTGCACCTTGTATTTATGCCCATAGAATCCAATACACATGATCCTCTTTTCATTTAACAAGGGTAACATTCAGTCGCCGCAGTTTAATATTTTCCAGATTCCAGATTCAAAGAATCCAGGAATGGTTTACACGAACCGGGCACTTGGATAATTTTCTTTGTTCTTTGCTGATGTACTGATTTTACATTGTACTCTTGACGTTCATTAAATGTATGTAAATACCTTACATTGAAATAAAATATTTGAATTTGAATTTGAAATACCAGTAATGATTCTACATTACGATACTACGCAGTCGAAACGCAAACTATTAAAAAACTAACAGAAAAATCGATTACACACTATGATTATTATTCACGCGATAACGATCTCCGTCGAAGATGCAGGATATAGCTAGTTATTTAATTAATTGAGTTACTTACCTACACTTCCTGCAAGTTATAGTAGACTATGATTAATTTAACCTCCGAAGCGCAATTTCACCGCAAACACTAAAGATAAATGACATAATACACGTATCGGCTTATTTCAATTTTCTCCTCGTCGCCGCTGGTATGTGACTAATTGATGGGAACGAACGTCTAACGGCCTTTAAACGCTCTCACAAAGCTACACCTGTTGCACCTCACGATGACCAATTACTTCACCTTTAAGCCTATTAATCCAAGACCGTAAATTGATTGTTGGGACGCCATCGTGAGATGCAGCGGCTACAACTAATTACTTGCAAAAAGGAAGTGTGGGGAATCTGTAAGGACCCTTCTCAACGCAAGAAACTGTCGTCCGCAGAATTATTGACTCATACAATTGGAGCAGGTTCTCACGTATCGCAATTCGCAGCTAAAAACTAACAAACGAAACATTAAATAGGTATCGTAAAATAGAACTCGAACGTGTAGCCACTTTAACAACTCTTTCTTACTGGTATAATTAGTACTTAAATACTCCAGAGGGTGTCAATGCATTGACATGCCGAAAGGATCTTATTAACATTGGGTAAAGGGTTTTGTTAAAAATCTAAACTATTTTCAGTAGCTAAAGACGACATTACGAACCGGCAGCAAAACAATAAAAAAAAAAAACAAAAAAATGAAACTGAGAATTAGCGAGATCATTTGCAAGCCTGCACAAAACTTCTTCTTGAGCTCGTGTCAGTCCACTGCTGGACATAGGCCTCTCCCAAGGCGGGCCACTGGGCCCGGTATGCACAAAACACAGGAGTAGATCTGGAGTTCATTTGAGCTAATTGAGAAGTCATGGATAACAAGAATAAAAAAATCAAATGTGAGATCGGTATTTATTAAAAGGGATAATATACGGTTACAATTTTTTCTATCTACACAAGAACGATGAGGGACATAATGATTCCTGAATTGTTTAAGGGATAAAATACAGGAAATGAGCGACGGAGTCTTCCTATAAAATTATACATGCTGTGGTACCACAGACACGTAAAGAGTAGCATTGATTAAAGCAATATCGAAGTCCATTATCCTACTGCTAAACCCGGATCTCCTCTCGGAATGAGAAAGGTTGGAGCGTACTTAATGTTTTTTTTTATTAAATCAGAAATACACATTTACAATATTGAATATCTTAAAAATAATTATATTAAAAATCTTACCTAAACAACCTAAGGGAGTCTGTGGCCATGCGGCATGGTTCCAAGAACGCTACCTACATTAATATGTTAAATAGCAAACGCAACTCTCTGCGCAATACATGAAGCAGCCCTATTGCCACCGGCGGCGTCGATCAAACGTGGGACTAATTGTTCGAAAAATTCAACTTAGTGAAAATTAATTTAGATATATGCATAATCTCATAAAATCAGATGTAAAGTCCCAGGAATTAGAATTCTCTGTAAAAGCCAAATACTAAGTCTAGATTGATCTAGAAGTTAACCTCACTATTATTATTTTCACAATGTATAAAGGAAAGGCAGTTCCTATCTAAATGTTAAGTTCTCATAATGATACTTTGATACTTCAATGAATCAGATACAGCAGAATCATTTCCGCAGTAATTAAAACGACGATTTGCTTCGGCATTCGATGTCTAAGCGATTCCCAGCCAGATACGGCGTTTATTAAAGCCCGTACTTAACAACGGTGAAATAAATTATATATAATTTATTTCACCAATTATATATTATATATATTATATAATTTATTTCACCGTTTATATATTATATAATTTTTTCAAACAAATTTCACCCCAACACGTCGACGTCTCCAGTGATGTAGAGCTGACATGCATTTAGCTCAAGTATTAGCATAGTCATACAAAGTAGTAGAACTACACTTTAGCCAAAAAGGTACCATCACCGCCCTCATAATCCGGCATAAAACAGTTTTTGTGTTTCGGTTAGAGAGCCGCGGTTGCCGGCTACACTTACAATCGAAGCGACCATCTCAGTCCTCAAGAGTATCCATGCATCCATGCGCAATGTCAGGCAGGATTTTAATGTTATTGGATGCGGATATCCTTGGGTCGCAACATTTAAATAACTATATTCATTGTCCTGCGTTAGACTCGTAAAAACCCGCAAATAGTTCTATCTATTTGGGTACATTTAAATAATTCCTACGTTCCAGTTAGCAGTGACTGTGTTTGTTCCGCTTGCCTGTGAAACTTGGGCCTGACTGTCGAAATATTTCAGACAATTAGTCCCACATTTGATCGACGCTACTGTGGACAAGAAAGCTGGTTTATAGCTCGCGCAGAAAATCGCAATCGCTATACTTATATATTATTTAAGTTAGGCTTTTATTATAACTATATTTTTACCATAAATTACATTTTAGTCAAATCGTGAATGTTGCTTGTTACTGATTAAGTAAAAGCAAAAATCAGCAAGATAGTTATAGAATCTGTTTCATATTTTGAGGTTCCCATGTATGGTGAAATGCTATGAATTACGTTCATAGATAAATTCTATATAATGGAAGCTATAGGTACAACTCACAGCACTAAATCGTATATTTTATGTTCTTGGTATATTAAATCGACATCTTGAATATACGGATATAATATTTGTCAATGAAAATGTAAACTTTCTAAAAAGGTAAATTTATGCTCGTTGAATTTATTCAATGGAGAACTTTCACGCATGTATATTTCTTCACTATGACCGTTCTACGTTAAAGCTAGATATTAAAAGGTAACCTACATATAACATGGAATAGTTTATCTACACATCTACATGTTAATTATAGTAATGAAAACCTTCAAACGAATAATAATAAAGCCTACCCTTCATAATCTAAAGGAAGTCCGTGCCCATGCGGCATGTTACAAGAAAGCTAGCCGCATTCCCGCGTTAAATAGCGATCGCAATTCTCTGCGCGGAACATGAACCAGCCCTCTCTTTACCGGCGGCGTCGGTCAAATGTAGGGTTATATTTTTTTGACACTCAACCCCACGGAAGAGAAGTTTCAAAGCCAAACGCAACATACATATAACTACCGCTAAGTGGAACATATTTGCATTAGAATTAAGATTTGTTGTTTCAAAATATGTACGCATCATAAACTTAAAAAGTATTTGTATGTCTCTAAAATCTATTTTTTGTCTTTATGGCCAAGTTAATTCAGGAATTGCTGACTAGGAACGTTTATTTTTCATCAAATTTCACCTTTTTATTTTCAGCCTTCAATATTTGTTGCTGATTTCATTTTGGATTGTGAAAACATACCAATCAGCTTTAGTCCAAGAAATACAAAGTTATCCTAAGAGAAAAAATATCACATGCACTAAGCAATAAAATGAAAACAGACAGATCTCATTGTAATCCTTGGAATTTTAATCACCTAACAATAACTTCAACTTGCATTAAGTAAAGTTAATGATTGTTCGACACAAATGAATCAACAAGTGATTCTTACTTCACCATTATCTTGTCTCAGGTACCAAATAAATCCATTATCTCTCCTACATTCTCAGTTCGACGATATTGTCGAATACCACTGACCTGCCTCCACTTAAACAGCTATCTAATTCATTGGCACGGCTATCCAAAGCACAATTCACCGTGAAATATCTGGGAAGATAGCCACCCGAGCGTCCACAACTCTGCTAGCAGGTGGCAAGCTACGATTTCTAACAACTAGAGATATTGGTACATACGAGAGACAGCAACTTCCAAAGTGTGAATCTTGTTTAAATTTAATTTTTCGGATGTATAAGCAGATACTCATACTGTCAAATCTTTAAAAGAACACTTATGGAACGACGGTACTCAAAATTAAAACCACATTTTTAACGAAAATACTACAAGAAAAACACGAATTGTACCAAGTATTAACATGCCACAATTAAATGTATAATAGATGTTCTAACTAAATAATGTAATCGTGGTGTGTTGCATCTAAACGAACATCGTGAACTATATTCTCGGTAATTGCTTCAAGCAATCCACATTTGACCGCACTTCCTACTTCTTTAAATAAAAATAAAATTTTCAAAGTTTCTGTTTGTTATTTCAGTAAATTTTCACGATATCTCGACAAATAAAATAATTTTACGTAAACTATTTACAGATTACGCATTAATGTCTTATATGTCCCTATGGCCTAATATGTCCCTGGTTGAGAACCGCTGGCTCAGGATATCAGTTTTTAATCGCGGCCGCAGTAAGGAAGCTGTCACAGGCACTTACGGTGAACATTCCCTCTTTACGACCGACGACCGTGCGTGACCGCGCGACCGCTAGAAATGTCGTCACTCCGCAGGACTCAGACCGCGTCTTATTTGATTTCCCTTTATTTAATACTAGAAGCTCGGCCCGACTTCTACTTCAACAATAATTTTGACAATAAGTAGGGATAATTGATTAATTATTTTTTTTTGTTTATAATGATGAAAATCTTACAACTAATTATAATAAAATCTTAACCTAAACGATCTGAAGGGAGCCCGTGCCCATGCGTCATAGTTCCAAGAACACTAGCTACATTCCTGCGTTGAATAGCAATCGCAATTCTCTGTGCGACATATGAACCAGCCCTCTTGTCATCGGCGGCGTCGATCAAACGTGTAATTAATTTAATTTTAATTTGATTAGGTATAATTTATTCCGTTTTTTCTAAAGTTACAAATTAAATTAATTCTCCGTATTTCCTGACCTATAGAAACAAATATATAACCATCGCAGATATTTCTGCCACCGCACCGCTGACCTCTATTCATTGAAATTAGACAGGGCAAAGGACGAATATATTTTAATTTACCTATTTAAGATAATAATAAGATAATAAATATATGTACATTAATACAATAACGATTTTCAGCTTAAAAGATAGCTTTTGTAACTTATTTTTTTATATATTTTTAAAAATGCTGTACCTTTCAAGCTCGTAATGTGAGAAAATCAGGCAACCAATAAAATATTAAAAATATAAAAAAGATTTTTATTTTTAGGTCTTACAGAATAATAGTTATTTTAAAACCACAGACAAATACTACAAATATTTTCATTGTAACAGAACAATCTTATATGTAGACGCATAGAGCACGATAGAACTGCGCTGCCCATTTTTTCTGACATCGGTGTGAGGTCTATCAATCTCCATTCATGGCTTATCAAAGTAACGTTATCGTTCCATAAACTATCTTTTAGGTACAATCGTAGTCGTGAGTTTCAAATGCCTCGGTAGATAAGTTCAGCTGTGATTGCAAGAGCCTTAGGCCTGTAATTATCGCCGGATAACATACCTGATGGATGGAACACATTAGTCTGTACAGACGCGTGCGCAACTCGGTTTTGTAATGTTGATTGATGTTATTTCGGCCAGATAGAGCTGTTCGTTTCTCTCGTTATTCATAACGTTAGTTATAACATAAACAAGATAATAACAATCTTTTAAACGCTTGCATTTGGTAACTTGTTATTCTTAAACGTATAAATGAAAGGAAACGTTCTGATCGACGTTATAACAGGTTTCAGTTGATAACAATTCGTTGTTTTAATAACACATTTGTCAGTTAATTATTTGTAAGGTGAGAAGCTAATATACAGTAAGCAATCCTTTACGTTAAGTGTCGTCGCGCCCATAAA